>JAWWEE010000048.1:8983202-8999924 GCA_035221455.1 Xenops minutus | reverse complement strand
GCCTTGGCCATATTGACCACCATCAGTGGTCCACCCTGGCCTCCAATCGGGAGAAATGGAGACACACCATCCATAACACTGCTGCTTCCTTTGAGTACACACGCAGAATCAGCCTGGAGGAAAAAAGGCAACGCAGGAAGAACCGTGCCTTGCTAATACTGCTTTTGGAGACTTTCTGCTGTCTTTTGCAACCAGATTTGCCTATCTCTTGCTAATCTTTGCCTGTCTATTGGCCTTTTGAGCCACCAGTGTGCTTGCAGCAAGCATGGGGAGAGCCCTTGCCAAATATTCTTTTGCAAACCAAGCCATGATGATGAGCCATTTTGGACTGATTAGTTCTTTTCCCAGTACTTTCCTTTATTATTTTAGTCTTTAGCAATAACACGAATCTTATTTGTATCTGGTATATATCTGCAACTGGGCTTCCTGTTCCCATCCAGCCCAGAATGTCCAAAACTGATATCAACTGCACAGCTCACCAGAAAGGTACCTGGATAGTCTAATTCCTTTAGAAGTTGTCTCTACCATGGATGCCCATTAATATTTTAAATCAAGTTTCTTTTTTATACCTCAGTTTACACAATAGAAAATGGGGATAAAGATACTGAAACTGATGTCTGATGTCAAGATCTTGCAAGGGCTGTAGCAATAGTAATGTAATTGGCACAAGTAGCAGAATGAGATCTGAATTCAGTGATTTCAAATGACTGATCAGAAGCTGTTGCTCAAACAGTAAATGAGAAAGAATGAGAGCTCCATAATATGAAAGCACAGGTCTCAGAACCTTTGAGGATATTGCTTGATACAGGGAAGAAAGTAATGTGAAGAATAACCTTGTAAATAGCGCCATCATAAAAAGATGTTTGTGAAAAGACAGGACAAAAGTGCTGGAGTCAATGGGTACATGCCACATTTGGTGACAAGGGTGTTTGCTTCTGTAACCCCAAATCATGTCAAGGTCAGGAAATAAAGTTCACAATATGAGCATGCTCTGGTTGTAGCACACTTTGATCACACACAGGGGAAAGTGGTCCAGAAAGGAAGCACAGTATTGTTTTATGCCATGATAACAGTAACCATCACATTTCATAATTTCCCCTGGGCTTCAGCAATGGAACTGGCTCTTCCAGGTGAACAGCAGGGCAACAATTAATTTTAGTAGCTAAAAAACTAATCTGATGCTCTTTTTGATGTCTTCTGATTTACCTCAGAGTTAGTGGCCACCAGGGCTACAACTTCTCCTTCCTGGGAATATCTTTAGCATAAGGCAGTTTCATTCTGACAGAAAGACACTCACCTGCAAGGTCCTTAAAATAGCACTTCATTTAATCATTCAGTGCACAAAATCAAGGTGACAGGCAAGCTCAGTAGAAAATGACGTTGCAACTTCATATCCACAACACAACACTGCTACGAAAGCAATAACATGTGTACACCACAGATTGTCAATCCTGGAACAGCACAACTGGCATCTCTCTTAATCAGCTGCTAAATTATTCTTAGCTAGTCCCTAAACTAAACATTTAAACAGATGACCCTATTGAGAATGTTTCAGAAGTGGTTTAATGAGATCTTAATAGCCTGATGTGCAACATTCCAAAGAACCAAGGGTTTCTGCTTGGCTTTAGAGAAGACTCGGCAGGTACCTGAAAGGGTGCAGCTTCCCTGTGCTCACCTGTATGAGGCAGATACCTGTCACAGCCATTGGGGAGAGCAGGAGGAAAGGGAAGCCACTGCTGATCTGCTGGATGCCACCCTCCATGACCATGTGTTTTTAAGGCAGGGCTGGGAGCTAATCAGGGTGCTGGTCTGAAGGTACGTGCTTAGCCACTCAACTTCATGAACTTGCACAAACTGCCTGACTCAGCACCATATATAGCTGTAAAAGCAGATGCAAAACAGCCTGGTTGATCTGCTTGGAGTTCACTGTGCATGATGGGTGTCTGAAAGCTGCTCCTGAGCCACTGTAATACAGAAAGAAGCCATGCTGTGTGAAAACCTGCTACTGGTAACCCAAATCATTCTCTGTACCTCCAAGTTTCCAAAGGCACCTCACACTGACAACCTATAATGCATCATTCTCTGGAAGAATAAACAGACAGACAAATAAGAGGAGAAATTCAAGTATACTATGGTATATAAATCTCTGGAGGATGCAGTATAGTCACCTTTTACTGAACCATGTGTAGACCAGCTCTGCTATACTACTCAGATGTCTTGAATTAATCTCCTTCTGGAAGATCATTGCACATAAAACAAAAGTGGAGATATTTATCTCTTGAAATATCACTCCACCCTTCCCAAGATTATTCTGTGCACATCTATGTGTACGGGACTGTATTGAAAAAATATGAACTGATCTCACTTTATCCCTTTTTTGTTGCTGTCAAGGTATTTTTAATCACTTGTCCAGCATTACTAATCTTTGAATTTTCTCTTACAAGTTCCATTCAAAGTCAAGGCTTCCCTGTGCTCCATGTGCATATGAGCCCATTCTCTCCTCAGCCACCTCACAGGTTACCCTCACATGGCACCTCCAAAGAACAGTTACTGCTTCTTGGACAGCAGCTCCTGTCTTTTTGAGGCTTCTGGGGGTTCCTCTGGAGTGACTGATTTGGCTATGCTTGCCTCTCTGCCCCAACCTCTGCTGTGTCCTCCACCTAATTTTGCCCTTATTTCCTCCTTTTTGTTCAGGTAGGACTTGCAAAGTGCATTTCAGCAGTTCTGAAGAGTTCACTGCCTAGTTAGTCACTGCAGGCAATGCTTGAGAGAAAGGGGTATTGCAACCCATGTTTAGCAACTGGGAAACTGGGGCACAATAGACAGAT
This sequence comes from Xenops minutus, assembly GCA_035221455.1. Taxonomy (NCBI): domain Eukaryota; kingdom Metazoa; phylum Chordata; class Aves; order Passeriformes; family Furnariidae; genus Xenops; species Xenops minutus. The sequence continues at coordinate 8,997,096 of JAWWEE010000048.1, read as the reverse complement.
TTGACTGTGCCAAACAGGAAGATGGAAGGGGAAGATGTAAGATTTGAATCCTACCTGAGACACCATAGCCACAGAAATGTCCTTCTGGCTTACTGCAATCTTTTAATCTGAATGCCCTTGTCTTTACCTTTGGTTTTTTTCCTTGTAGATAATAGCTGTAATTAATTTATAGCATTAAACATACTTTGAAATAAAAATTAAATAACAAATTACTAAACTGTTGCTTGCAACTCTCCTTTCAATGCACAGGATTTCCTAGTTTCACAGTGATCATATCTAATGTCACAGACAATATCAAGTATTGTTGGTAAACACTTTAAAAAAAAATGTGACTTCATAAAATCTTAATACTATTGATACAGAAAAATTTACCTTTAAAAAAAAAAAGACTGACTCAATCCCCCAGTGCTCATGCATCTGTGGAGTACAAAGTTTTCTGGATTGCTCTTGAGTACCAGAAATTTTTTTACCCACTTATATTTTAGCACCTTTCATCTCAACCTTTTTCTGAAGTTGATCATCCCTGTGGTGCCTAAATGAGAGATGACAGAGAACCCATGGGGAAAATAAGGCTGATGAAATGCAAAGTAGCATTATTTATGCTGAGTCTGTGTACAAAGTGCATTTCAAACTTCCTTGATTTTTCAGTAATAACCAATGTTGGGGGGATGGGGCAAGCCAATATTTGCATTTGATATTTCTGAATAGCTCATCTTTTTCTTTCTCCCTCAGTGAAGCACAGTTTTGGGGTTTTTTTGCCCATTTGACTTGAAGATCTGAGTGATAATTAAACTCTGTGGAAAATGTAATGAGCATCTTTGGGATCTGCAGATGGGAGAGAGAAATAGGCTGGAGAGAGCAAGTTTGGGACACCCCTCCTTTCAGCCTATAGAAAATGAATGACAGCTGCTCAGATTTGGATCTGTATTGCTGTGGCTGCTGTGGGAGTCTCACATTGATGCTGTCAGTGTCATATTCCAGTTTCCTGTTGAAATTAATTACTTGACTTTGAAGTATTATCATGATTGCTCCTCTTTAAACAAATATCCTGTCTTCCTGATCAAAAGCCATCAGCTGTAAAGGCTGCTCCAGGGTCAGCCACCTCCAGGCAAAGCTGGGGAGCAGGCAGCAAACCCCTCTGCCACACACCAAGGCCAGCACATGTTTGGCCAGGATTTTGAGAATAAAGAGCCAAATACTGATTTGTCCGGAGCACCTCCCATGCCGAGGATTTCACTGGCCTGAGTCAGCACTAGGTAAAAAATTATCTGAAGGAGATAAGATGGATAAAATCCAGAGATGAGTCACTCAATATTTCACCTTAGAAATATGACTGGAGGACCCACCTGCAAACCCATCACACAGAAATCTGTGACCTCGGTGAAACACATTGAGTCAGGCAGGCAAGCAGAAAAAACCCTGTCCAGTTGAAAATTTGACATTCTGCCTTTGCTCCTCATATTGCATAAATCGGGAGGGGCAGACATCCTCCACTGCTTGCATGAAGGGAGTCTTGCTAATTTTTCACCTCCAGCATTACAAACACAGCAGTAAGAGGGTGAGACAGACACCAGGCACACACAATAACAGATCCTCAGCTCTCAGGCTCAAGGCTTCCCCACAGTGGTGGCTCTGTGCTCAGGAACACTCCAAGTGCATCCCTAATGATCTCACCCAGCCAGAGCAAGCAGTCAGGGTGCTGCTGCTGGTTATCAGGCACGGGGATGAACCAGTTGCCCTGCTGCGCACTGACAACTGCCAGGAACCTGTGAATGGAGCCTCTGTTTGGGATCTTCGTTGTCTCCACCACGATTATCGTACCTTTTAAGAGGCAGAAAAGAATCCAAAGGACAGGTTTAGAGCTCCTTTGGCCATGGGGGCAGAGAGGAGGGAACCTAGTGTGTCCCCAGAGCTCCTATGTCTGTGTGTCTGCTCCCACTCAGGCTTCCTATCCTCTATTTAAAGACCCTACAGATAACAGGGTCCCCACACAGGCAAAATGAAGTAGGCAGTTCCTAATCTAGAGGATAGCTCTGTCTCTTGGAACAATTTTCTCTTGTTCGTAGTGGCACAACAAAGGTACTTCTGTTTAATTCACAAGCTAGGCTAAGCAGCTGGTCCTCACTGAGACCTGTGTCCATATTTACCCGATCTGTGTCACAGCCAGGCACTATAATGATGTCTATAGGAGAAGGGCAGATCCAGGCTCCCTACTGTCCACATATCCCAAGAGCTAGGCAAGCTGTATTGGCTGACAGGGAACCCTGAACCCAGCAGTGGGGTCAGGCCTGAATTCCAGCCCAACACCACAGCGATCATTGACATAAGACCCCAGGCTGTGTAGGGCAGACTGGGAAGTAGCACATCCAAGAAAAGTACCCTAGCCATATCCAATTGTCATGGAGCTGGAAGAGTGACCTCCATTACCATCCTGCTGCACTTTGCTGGGCCACTTCCCATCCAAAACAAGGGCCCCATTTTGCTGCAAACCATGCAGGAAAATATTTGCTTGCAGCACCAGCTAAACAGATTCTGCTTTATCTTCCCAAATTAACAACTCATGGATCATCAACCGGGCATGAGAAATACTAGATCAAACTATAAATTTTCGTGAAGTTTATGGTCACAGAGTGATACAAAGAAAACCAAACCATAGCCTTGCCTTGAGGGTTCAGGTAATGCCTGGTGCCTCCACCGTGCAGCACAGACCTCTGCTCCTCATCTGAGAAGTGGTGATGATTGTTTGCTCCCACTGGAACAGGCACCAGCGGGGAACACCGGAGGAAACACTTCCTCAGTTTCTTACACAAACTTCCAAATATATAGCTGTAAAAACAAACTATGGCCCTAAAATTTTGTGTGAATGAATGTAAATCATTACTTCAAGGCACACAAACAGCAAACCTGTTTATAAGATTTATTATTGTCAAGCTGGGCAATTACAGCAGAGTCAAGTTTGTGTTTTAATAATGAAGTACCAAAGCACTTGCCAAAAAAAAAAAAAAAGTGAAAAAAAGAATTAAGTCAAACTTAATCTGATCCAGATGGGCTGCACCAGGTTTTACCCAGCATGGCACTGGTTTGATAAGAGAGTTCAGTTTTCCACCCAAATCCTGGAAAGGCTTCCCCCCGACCTGAGGAAATGGCACACTTTAGAATCCAACTGCAAGAAGATGCAACAGATTTTTAAATTACACAAATTAAAAATTAATTAACTCCTTGGGTTTTTTGTTGTGTGATTGGTTTTGTGCTCGGGCGATTAACCATCAGCAGGGTGTTGACAGCAGAAATTGGCTCTGCCGCAGCCCCATGGAATGGCAGGCATGGGGAACAACACCCAAGCATCTGGTGGCAAGAGGCTCCAGCACAGCTTAAAGGTGAGAATATACTCCCTGACTTGGTAATTTGAAAAAGAAAACCAGTGAGACCTCCTGCTGAAGTAACTGAACTGTGTAGGCCACAACACACTTCAGTATAATTTCAAGTATTAAATGCTAAATTAAGGCATATTCACCTGCCTGCCCAAGAAAACCAAAACAGAGATACCTACTATATTCTGTACTCTTTTCCCCTTTCAGACAAGTGTAAGAGAAACATTGCAGCACCTTTACCCATCAGACACTGCCCGCTGAGAGTCACAGATGGGTTTGCTTTTCTTGCATGGACATCCACAGCCATGTCTGACCAAAAGGTGCTGCTAAATCATGTTTGGGTCCTTCACCAGGTCTCACAGATGCAGTGTCTCTGCCTGCACCTGTGCTCACTGCCAGCCTTCCCAGATGCTGCTATCCAACTGCTCACATCCCAAGGAGCCTGAATCCAGAGATCCATCATCTGGGTTATTCTGCTCCTGCATTTGTTTTGTCTTTTGTGGTAAAAGGACAGCATGGCCTGAGGCTGCCAGAAACAGAAGAATGGTCCAGCTCTGTCCTAAATTAAGTCACACTCTTACACCTCAGCATCTAATGAAACAGCTCTTACTTTCCCCTCTCCCTTCTGCCGTTACTAAGAATGCTTCTTTTAGGGGCATCACGTTCCTTTATCTGTTTTCACACCCTGATCTCACTGCCCTAACTCTTCTAAAATGACCAGCACAGGAACTGAGACCCACATACACTGACAAGGCACCTCAATGGGTTTGCACTTTTTGCTGGGCCAGAGGATGAGAACAAATGGTATATAAAAATTGACAATTCCTTGCCCTGTTATCATCAATGAAAATTTATTTTCTAAGACTCTAAGAAACGGATAAATTATGTCCCTGACTCAACAGCTTCTGTCTGGCTTCTCACATTGCCTTTTTTTTGCCCTATACCTTGCCATCATTTTCTTGCCCTGTTGCCAGTCTGTGTTCAGGGTCACGAGTAAATGAGACACATCTGCTTTCTATTTAAACCAGCAAGAAAGTATTTATGCTGCATGAGAACCAGTGGTTTTGCTTGTGGAGTCAGGGGAGGCCCTTCAGTGTGCAGCAGGAGGCTCCTGGGCACCTGTAGACAGCTTGCCAGGCTGGACCAACTCCTGGGTATTTAAACGGCTGGCAGCAATCCATTAATTGTGTCAGAGTTTGTGCCTTCAGTGGGTGGTTTCCCTCTACTGGAGGCCAGTGTCGTGGGGGGAAGAGGGAAGGAAAACAGAAAGGCATCACCAGTGTGTACCCACTGTTCTGACATGCTAGTTAAGTTCTAAATTATGTTTCTAATTACTTGGCATGATTTATTGAGACAGTATCTCAAGGTCAGAAAGCAGCACAAAGTGGCACAACTTGCTTGCCAGCTGGAATCTCTGCCACTGAAATGCTCCCTTCTCTCCTGCTCTGTCATACTCCTTGTGCCTCCCCCTCACATTATTCAGTGTGTCTGTAGTTGGATGGAGTGAGACTTGCCACTTTAGATACCTTTGGGGGATAATTTGATAGCTGTGAGCCAAGGCTGCAAAGGGAAAGGCTTAGGGGTAGCAAAGCTGAGCTGAAGGTTTAGGTTCCAAGGCATTTGTAAAACAGATCTGTCAAAGAAGTAATTAAAATAAAAACTGTCCCATTGCTGACTCTGATAAAGAAAAAAGAAACCTAGAAAGCTATCACGTAGGAGCAAAAAGGGGAGGAAAATGCTACTGCTGTACTGCGTCTCATGCAGCCAGTCCAAGCAGCAGGACACAGCCTGTCTGGGTGGGTGAGAGAACAGACCTACAGTCCACTGACCTTGTCCTGCACCCACCTACAATAAGCAAGAGGATAGTGAAGGCCTTGCCAAGGGTCATTTGGTCCCAAAAAGCTGTAAGGGAAGACACTGATCTTACCTGCATAGCAGAGCTTTGCACCCAGTGAGTGCATAATAATGTGTCACTGCATTGCCAATTAAAAGTGCTAACACTCCTGGGGCCTTTGGGAAGGAATGTGTGCCCTTCCTGTGGCAAAACAGTGCAATGTGGCAATGAAGAGACTGTGGAATCCAGCCCTGATGCATTTTAAAGCTTCTATAAATAATTAAGGGAGTCCATTAATTAATAAAAAGAGAGTGAAATTGCAAAAACAGGAGGAGAGGGGCAGTGAATACCCACTGGGGGATAAGAAGTATGTCCTACACTGCAGCTTACACAGACTGAAGTCTTTTAGGGTTAAAGTGGCTTTGTGGTTTGAAATAGAGAAACAAATCTTAGCTGGAAGAAAAATCTTCTGGGAATAACGAAGCTACTTCTTAAATCCAAGTTACACTTGGGAAGATTATTCAAGATTTACACACTCAAGTGAGAACAACATAGGATATACACAAATGTGTCTGTATTTCTCAAATACAAGAGGGGAAAAAAGGGATCTAGCTGGTGCCTGAGGTTGGCTTGCACCAACAAGTCTTTGGGGAAGAGATAAAATACAGAAATGCAGAGAAAAACATCTTTCACTAATTAGATCATTATTAGTCTCCTCTGGCTCAAATGTGGGCAGCTTTGAAACCCTAGCTGCTATCAAAGAAAAGATTTACAGAAGTTCCACAAAGACAGAAAGAAACAATAAAGTCTGGTAATATCCCAGTGGGCTACGAATTGGTAGAGTACACTGACTGCAAGTTACTAATTACAGCAGCTTTGAAATCAGAAGCTTAAATCTGTGCTAAACAGCAACACAGTGCTTTGGGCCACAGTTTCAAGCTCAAAGAAATGTGCCAAACACACACACCCAGGCGCAGAGAAGTCATTCCAAAAGGAAACCAGGAAATTGCAGGTGCAGCTGAATGCTTGTGAGCAGACAATTACCCAGTGGGTGATTGCAACTGCATATTTCATACGCGCAATTACCTCTTTGCACCCCTGTGTGCATATTTTTGGATTTGATTTCACTGCCTATCTTTAAGAACATGACCTTGGTATCTGAAAATACCAAACTTGCCTGAATTGCTGATCTGAATGTCTAGAAGGCATCGGGGTTTAAGCAGGTGAAAGGGCTGTTTTATCTTATATTACTGACACACTCTCTGACATGAAATTAGTACTTTGCTGCTTATGACTTCTCATCTCCTGAATATTTCCCTGGGATGTTTTGGCATGCTGTTGGTGAGCTGTGCAGCACAAGTGAAGGGAGAGGAGATGTATGTCTACCCTACAGGAAGAAAATGCAGAGAAAAGGTTTTAAATGAGGTTGAAGCCTGCGATCTCGCCAAATCAAGAAAATGGAAGGTAATACAGGTGCCTGTGCTAAAGGGCTATCTTTTGCTGTCAAGCAGCCTGACATTTGCTCTGGTTTCAACTACTTATAATCTGTTGTGAAATACCCTTTGGGTTTTGCTGTCAGCAGCTCTGTAGAGATGTGGGGTCTGTGACTGAGTGGGAAGGAGGAGGGTAGAGGAGTACATTGACCCTCTGCTGCTGTCCCTGCAGAGCTTGCCCAGGGCTCCAGGGTCTGGCACAGCCCCCATGGGAAAATACCACCCTTATTTTTAAAAACTCTGCTAAAAACCCCTCCAGCATGAAATAAGCATGATGTGTGTTTGAAGCAGAATATATTTAAGCAGAGAAAAAAAATCATGCAATAATAGGAGAGTATCCTAAATAAAACTTTTGCTTCCTTCTTTAGGGCCCACAGAGCTCTACACCATGACAGATGTTAATAGGACCCATCCAGCTACATGCAAGGAGTAAAGGAATTTTTCCCAGTGCAGGGCCAGCACAACCCTAAGTGCTAATTTTTCCTTCCCTGGTGTAAAAGACTCAAAGCTAGGATTACTTTCAAATCTGCTACACTATCAGGTTTTAGTGCTCTAATTTCACTGCACTGCTATCCCAGGCTCCCAGAAAATTATACTAATCCTGAACTGTGTGTCTGATATAACATCTGTAACTAAGACATTAGGGGAAGGGATTGGGGCTTATTTGTACAGTTAGCAGTCTGCAGTGCCTTCTGGGAAAGAGCAAAAGAAGAGAACAGGACTTGAAGAAATTATTCTAGAGATTTATATTAGTTGCAGAAAAGTTACATAGGTATTCATTACTACTCCACAGTAGTTTTAAATGGCTGCATAAATGTAAGAATTGATGGATGAAATGAAAGAAAAAATATATTTCCACCTGGTAGGAGAAAAAAATCTCTGTACAAAGCTGCAATGGTTTATTAATATAAGTAATCAATAGCAATAGGTCTGTATCAGTTTTATATCTAATTTAAACTTTCAGGTCTCAATGTACTCTCTAAATAATATAATAGATTTACATATTTTAATTATATTTTATGGATTCTGAACATAATGTAATTAAAAGGGTTTTTCAGTGGAGAAGATTAATGAACAAGGCAGCCAGACGTTTGGTACAGCCTTTGTGGGTGAAGGTGTTCGATGTGGTGTGAGGTCAAGCCCCGACAGGAGCAGCAGTAGATTCACCTCCACATACAACCATGTGCACTGAACACCTGCATGCACTGAAAGGAAGCACTGAAATGAGGAACCAGAGGCCATCACGGACCAGGAACACATCAGGACATGGTCTTAGAAAAGCATAGCCCACAGAGCTGATATCTGCTGAGCAGGACTGTGTGAAATATAGAGAAGATATTTCAGGTCTTGTGCCAAGGACATATCAAGATGATATTCCTTGGACCAAACAACACTCCTGTACACATTCAGCTATGTTATGGGTTTTACAATAGGGAAGGTGAGTCCTAGAAGAAGAGGAATGAACTTGACCCAGGTCTCAGAGCAGGCAGGTACAGAGCCAAGGTGAGGGACAAGGCTCCCTATGTCTATTGTCCTTATCCAGCCATCAGGCTGAAAGAATAATTTGACAAAAGGCTGGTGTGCCCATAACTGCTTTTCCAACCATATCAGACCGGCTCATAAAAGGTCCTAAATCTTTCTGCAAACCTTGCATCTCTATTGATCACAACTGTAACACCATCGCTGATACTTCTATGTTCAAGTATTACCCGCCAGTAAAATGCAGCTTCTTTGAACCAAGGTCAACACCTACTGAATCATATCCCCAAGAGCTTCAGCAAGCAAAGCAACTGCTGAAGATATAAGTAAAGAGGATTTGAAATAAAAACTGCAATGAAAACACAGAGAAAAGGAGGTCAGCATTGCCAGCTCTCTTGACTCCACCAAAGGACTTTGATACTTCCTGTTTCCTTTACAGCTTCAGCTATTTGGTCTTGCAAGGAGAGAAATAAAGTTTCTAGTTCTGTGACTGTGAAGGAAAAGACCCCAAAATTCCTACATAATGCAGATCAAGGACTTCTAGTCTTAGTTGAAGCCTCCTAGTACTACTGAGGTATAAAACATTAATACAGCACATAACAAAAGAGCAAGCAGTCACTTGTCTGTGATTTGTTGGTCCCTAGCATCTGAGACTCTCTGGATGTTGATTTAGTAGTCAATCCTCAATTACTCTCTAGCTTTCTTTTCTCCTTGTATAAAACCATTTTCTAGCATCTACACCAGTAATTCATCAATACACCTCTGTAAGAGCCATAAAATCCACAATGTGGGATGTTTTACAGTTTTAAGATCCCTTCACTGATTTAGGGAAATAATTCATTGTTCTCTCTTCCTTTGTAATTCATTTAAAGCAGCTGTGGTCTCTGTGCCCTTTACTGCTGTGATTTGCACCATCGTCCTGCCTCAGTTTACACTCTCCCAGCAGTTCACACAAGAACTGGCTCAAGCATGGCTCAAGAACGGCTACATCTTGGGGAGGATAATATTTGCATCACGAGTAGTTTGACTTTTACACCGTGGGACAGAGAGAACAGGTATAGCCAAAGCATTTGACATCCCTGGAAGTGTCCAAGGCCAGGCTGGACAGGGCTTGGAGCAAACTGATCTAGTGGAACGTGTCACTGTCCATGGCAGGGGGAACAACACTCTTTCAGCACTCTTCCCCTCTGGATCTCCACCTACATACTCAGGGTTTATTCAGAGCACTTACAGTTTCTTGCAAGACAGATCCCAAAAATTCCCCTGTTCAGGATGAAATCTGGATTTCCTCACTTGCCATCATTTTCAGTGACCATCATGTTTTTGGTTTTTGTTTTTTTTTTTTCCATTGCATTTTTTCTTTACTGTGAACTTTTGAGACTTCTGACATGCAGGTAGGGGACAGTTGTGGCTGGACCTAGCACAGCAAAGAGAGCAACAGTAAAAACACACCTGGTATTTCTGTTTGCACCTGAGTCTACTTCAGCATCAGGAATTTGATTCAGTTTTCTGCTGCAGGCAGGTCCAATGAGACTCTCAGTGTGTTGTATCTTAACAGTCCCTTCTGGTTTGGGCTGGGGTAGAGTTAATTTTCTTCACAATAGGTGGTATGGGACCACGTTTTGTATTTCTGCTGGAAACGGTGTTGATAACTCAGGGATGTTTTCATTATCTCTGAGCAGTGTTTACACAGAGCCAAGGTCTTTTCTGCTCCTTGCCCCACCAATGAGAAGGCTGGCGGTGCACAAGTTGCGGCAATTCATCCAGGACAGCTGACCCTCTGGATATCCCAGACTGGTTGGCCTCCTGCTCAGGAAATGCTGTTTTGAGAGTAGCAACCGGTGATGTCATTAATCTCTGTTGTCTTCTTCATGAACTCTATCACATAACTAGTTTATTTTCATCTTTAAACAAGTCCTTGTTATTGGTCTCAATAACACTTTCACTGAATAGTTTCACTGGTTTTCCCCAAAAGAAGGATTTTAAATGCATTATAAAATATAACTAAACCACCAGGGTAGGAATTCCCCAAAAAAATCAACCTGTGATGGCTCAAACAGATATCTATTATGAGAAATCTTCTAAGGGGGAACTTCTTTAGAGAGCAACACAAAATCTCTACAGATTCATATGGTGCTTGTGTTTCAGTGTGGAAGACTTCTGAGCTGAAGTTTCCCAGCTTTGGCCTGGGAAACATGCAGCTGTGAGCATGGGAAAGTGGAGAAAAACAAGTCTGCAGCCTTGCAGAGGCATGGGAAAGTAGAAGAAAGAAGAAAAACAACTGAGAAAAACAAGATATGTTTTGAGTCTTACCAGCATGAGGAGAGATGTGAACTACATATCAGAAGATGATCTAAGACTCGTGGACAGAAGTGCTTGGCTAATACAGCGTGGCATGTGTATGCATGGACAGGTAAGAGAAAGTATAAAAGAGAAGCCTTCTGTTAATAAAATGCTTGTTGTTGGTTGTTGCTGCTAGTTGTAAATGTTCTTTGCCCCAAACCTCTGTGTGTGTGTGTGTGTGTGTGTTTGTCTGTTGCTGCATTCCAGCAACATCACTTTCACACAATTTCCAGTACAAAAGAAAACATTAATGCCTTCTAATGCACACATTAGTTAATGAAGGTCAGTCTCAGGGCTACAGCTGTATCCGCCAGAGATCCTGCCTGAGCAGTTGAGACTCTGTCAGCCTTGACCTCTGGACAAGGTCTTTCCTCTTCTTTCACAGCTCTGCCTTCCAATCATAAAGCAAGTTTCATTATCTTCTCTGAAGAACCTGAATGCATCACTTTCTCATTATTGTCCATGCAGTTGCCACCACGAACTTGTCCCCAGGGTCCCATCTCTCTGATGGTGTCCCTGTTCCCTTCAGACCTGGCTCCAGTTCCAGCTCTCCTTGATGTTTCTGCATTTGCTCAGTAAACACACCATGTTCTGTATAATGTAAAACACGAGTATCTCATACACTGACAAAATTACTTCTGTGCTTACACAGCTACTTAATTCCATTTTGCCATTGATTTGTCATTTTAAAGTTAAATAATAAACATGGATGGCAGCCAGGATACTGAGTGCTGCTTTCTCCCCCTCCAGTTTTTGATTTATGTGTTTGTTTATTTACTGATATATTTAAGTACTCCCTATTGCATTTCACACATAATCTGGCAAATCCTGGGGATTTGCTTTCACAACTGATTAGAAGTCAATGTTTTACAGATAGGATTAAAATGGAAAGTATCTAGGAGCCTTGATGGAATCTACTTATGACAAACAGTATCTCCAATAGATTCTCCAGCCCTTAAAAACCTATCTTGTGTGTTGTCAAACACTGTGAAGATATAACCATATCCTGTTACAGGTATTATGTCAATTAAAGAAATATAGTTGCTAATTTGTCCATTGTGGGAGTGCCATGTGGGCTTCTCATTTAACCAGCACATGGGAAAAGATATTTTCCAGTTGCTGGTAGTTTTCTTCTCTTCTAGATTAAATCAGACAGGCTGGAAGGCAATGCTGAGGCAAGCAGTGTGTTTCCGATATTGTCATTTCAGTAATCTAAATCTAAAAATTCTAAAAACGTCAACATGTGACATTTTGGTTTTCCCTTTTCTGTTTTACCTCCAAGCCATGTATTACTTGTTTAGTGTTTATTATTTTTAAATCCATGTTTAAAATTTTATTAATGCTTTATGACAGGGCAAATTGCTTTTTAGCTTTTTGATTCTCTGTCAGATGGTGAACCTGGCTTCCTTTTGATCCACTCTCACAACCAAAACAACCCAGACCAAATCAGTTATTCACACACAGCTCACTCCACAGTGGAAAAATTTTCCAGATCATGAAATTTCAGTGCAGGGTGATAAAAAGATTAGTCTGGTGTCAGAGAGCAGATTACAGGACAGCCTGGAGAAAAGAATTAGATCTACTCCTAATCCCATTCTCCTGGGGCTCAGGCTCTCTTGGTGGCCTTCCCAGGTGCTGCTAGATGGTGAATTCAATTCTGTCGCATGGTGGCTTGAATTCCTAACAGGGGCTTCTTCTTGGTGAATTTAATGCCAAAAAGGGGATGGGAGTAGGTGGGGAGGAGGAAAGAGATTTTGTGTGGGGCCCAAGAAATCCCTAAAGAGAGCAAGGCATCCCTACATTATTAGTTGATCACTGGAATTTGTACAAGGGCAGTCAATATTGACTGACCTTGCCTGTTACAGAAAGGTCAAGTGCACAGACATGATAGGGTGATGGGAAAGCACTGCTTGCAAATCTGATGCTAAAAAATCACATAAAGACAGAGACAGATCATGCCCAAGTCTAAGGCAGTGGAAAACACCCCAGTTAAGTGAAAATAATCATCCCCATTAAGTGGCAGCCATCATTGCTTAATTGCTACCCAGGGAGATACCCTGATTGAGAGCATATGAAGTTTAGCACACCTTAGGCAGAAGATTATTGATCAGATATGAAGGAAAGAGAAGAAAAACCAGAAATAGAAGACTAAGGCATTTGGTCTAAAGGTGGAGGTGTTTATTTTTGCTAAATAAAACCAGAGCAGGGCTGGGGATCCTCTGAATTGGAGTGTCTTTCTCTCTTCACCTGTAAGGTCATAGTCTTGCAGAGACTGGGGCTGAAATGTCCCTGTTTTTCCACTTGTTTTCTTCCAAGTGGGGAAGGAGTAAGAGCTGAGTCCACCTGCTAGAGCTGGACATTCAACCCAGCTCAGGCTGGCCTGTAACTCCCGCAGCCATCTCTGGGTGTGCTTGTTCTGCAGAGCTCAGAGCAGCTCAAAAGCACCTTTTATTCAGGTAGAATGAGGCCCTTTGTGCGCACTCTAAATCCTCTGACCCCAGTGAAGACTGCGGGTTTGTCAAGATAATGTGACCACTTTTTTTTTTTTTTTTAATTTCTCCTAACCCAGCAATTCCTCTCTCTTTGGAAGAGCTTTGACCTTTAAATAAAGATGCATGCCAAAAAAAATCCAGAGCTTGTTATCAAGACAATCCGTGGCACAGGCTGTGTGGTAATGTCCTCCTGAGGTGATGAATCAGATTTATCAGTGTCTAGATACTAAGGCCTTTTTTTATCCTTTCAAACTCAAGGCTTTCCAAATCTTTAAGCCTGATCACAGATAGAGCACTACAAGAGCTTACTTAAATCTCAGCAAGTGGAAAAGAGGGTGAGGGGGAGAGAGCTTACATAAAATAAAGACCACTTTTTAAAGATAAAACATAACTCTAGGAACAAAGAAATCCTGTAGAGAACAGAAGAGATCTTTGTCAGGAATGTATCTCATTTAGTCCAATTGTTTCACTGCATGCTTTGCAGAAAGCCAGCCATTTATCTTGCCTTTTTTTCCCCAGTTTTTTTTTTTTCTACCTCTCCTGATGCCAGTTTCCGTTTCATTAGGAAATGTGTCACTGATGAGGTGCTTGTTCTGCCCCCCTGCAAGCAGATCTCAGGCACAGGGGAGTCAGGAAAAAGAAAATATACAGGCATATGACCTGAAACCTAAATGCTTTTACAAGTACAGTTTTCTTTCTGTTGTGCTGTGTTATGGATAGCTGTTGTTTAGTGTTTTGAGCTAAAAACTCCATGTCTGACTACCCTATTCACTATCTTCTTCAGCATGATGCTCCAAAGGGCCATGGCAGACCTCGATGAAGAAAACGGCATCTACATCCGATATCGTACCGATGGAAGCCTTTTCAATCTAAGGCGACTGA
>JAWWEE010000048.1:8956795-8967501 GCA_035221455.1 Xenops minutus | reverse complement strand
ACAGAAACATTCCCCTGTCTAACAGGGTTCTTTAACACCCGCTCTGTAGCCTGAGGGGTCAGGTGTGCCCTGGGCAGTGGCTGTCAATGATCCATTATTAACAGTCCATCAGAAACGACAGAGAGGGTGTAGAATACACAGTTTTGTTTACACCCACACAGTGATAAACTGGCCCCAGCAGCTGTTACCAAGACAATCAGTTGGGAGAGAAGCCAAGTCATTATACAGGAACCTGAGGAATGAAAGCCTTGCTAAAGCTGATCCATAAAGATGCTTCCCTTTTTGGTTTTTTGTTTCTGTTTTCCTATCTCCCTTCTGTAGTCTTTTAAACTTTTCTCTATTGAAGACAATAAGATGAATGATGCTCCACTGAATGAATCCAAGTGAGACAGTGAGCTGAAGAAACTTTTTTCTGAAGTGGCATTTTCTATACCAGAAATCAATATCACATTTCAAATGGTATCTTTTACCAGGCTGAGATGGCAGAAACCAGTCCTGGAGCACAGAGCAGGTAAAAGGAAAGGACCTGAAGTGCAGCACCTTTGACTCCAAGGACTTTTTTTGATCTTTGGTAAGTCTCCACATCTCTTTCCATACCAGCATTGTGGATTTACTTCAGAGTGTGAGACTCTGCCCAGGCTTTGTTAGCAGGCCTAATTTGAGGGTTAAAAATATTGCAGAAATATTGTTACCAGGGCTGGAAAAGAATTTGTTTTCCCAGGCTATACATTGTCTTCTTAAATCTTACCCCATAGCAAAGAAAACCAGTTGGCTTGGGTTTTTCTTTTTTTTTATACATACACATCTATTTAGCCTTTCTTGCACACATCTTTCCCTATTTTGGTTTGTATTAACAACTATATTGGACAAAAAACCCCACAAAACAAAACAAAAAAAACACCCCAAAACCAAACCAAACCAACAACAACAACAAAACCCAAAAAAAACCAAACAAAAACAAAAACAAAACAAAAAAAAGACAAAAAGCAAAGAAAAAAAACCCAAAAACCTCTTTTTCATCCACTGTTTGAGAGTTATGTGATTTAAATTATTTTTGTAATGGTTTCATAGGGTATTTTCAGGAAATATTGGTATTTTCAGGAAATAAACACATTTCATAAAACTTACATCCCAGACAGTACTAGAGGACCTGTAGATCAGAATCTTTTGGTGATGTGCAGCAGCTGAGGGAATGGCTGGGTTTGGCAATGGGAATGCACTAGACCTGGAGAGACTCACCTGGGTGCAGTAGAGCTGAGACACGTTTGCAGGCACACCAGGGCTTCCTCTTGTGCAGCCTGGCAAGAACCCAGGCAAACCCCTCAGGATGTTCAGATCAATTAGTGGTGGAGCGTAATGAAAATAGTGTGTTCAGAGCTTTTACAGACCAAACTGATCTTTTCTCATTCCTGGAAGGAGACTTTTTCACTTAGTTACAGCTCATTAACTGCTACCATTGAAAGGTTCTTGTTTTAATTCCTTTGATCTAATTCAGACAGGTTTTTTTTTCTTTGTCAACATTCAGCCAGAGTGTAAGTTTTGCCTTTGTTAGTGAAATATATAGCTAATTTAAACTAATGACTGCTAATGGATACCTAGAAACATTCAGATAGTCTGATCACTCAATGGTTCTTTTTCTTGAAATATCAAAACCTCTGAACCAAACTTAGACCAGTGGTGCCATGAGTCAAATGTAATAAATTGAGGACTTCTATTAAAGAAAGAGAAGCTAGCTGCATAAAAACTAACAGTTCTTGTTATCTTTAGTATCTCCTGCTGCTTTCTTATGATTGAAAGGCAATTTTGAAAATGTCATATTAGAAAGTATGGAGCATGTTGTACTCTTAGTTCTCTTGATTCAGAAGGATCCAGGTAAATACAGGGAAACAAACACAAAAGAAAACCCCAGGAATCCTCAGGCAGACTTGTTGCTCTCCTGCTGTTGATCCCCAGAGGATCACAGTTACACAACACAACAAAGCTGGAATAGGCAAAACTGACCAAGGAAAAACATGGGTCATTACAAAAGGTGAAACCCCCAATGTTTTTATTCAAGGTCTATGGCACAAAATTGACGCTACTTTGGTCCAACTTCCTATAATAGAGGCAGATGTGCTCTGAAAGGGCAACAGTAATAAATATTGACAGACAAACCCTGTCCATTCAAAGTTTTGTCTAATGAAGTCTCAGATCTTGGCATTAGGCACAATTTCAGCATGAGGGATCACGCTGCAGGGTAAAGCATTATACCACATGTTGATACAGCCAAAATAAAGAAAAATATCAGAGTATAAAATGCCTTTGGAGTCCGAATTTTTAGGAGAACGGTTTATTTAAAAAGCCACAAATGCTTCCAGTCAAATTATTTTTGGTTTACATATGAATAGGGGAAGAGAAGTAATTGTGGGAAAGGTGGAGTCTAAGGCAGAACAATTGTTTTTATTATTTTAACTGTAACCACTCTAAACTAGTTTCCAGCTAATTTCATTGCAACTAAGCATCTGGGATTTTATTGTCATCATTTTTAGTAGTCAAATATGCTGCTTCTATCCCAGAAAGCTTCCCAGAAACTTCTTTTTCTTCTGCCTCTTGATCTCCCAGAGCATTGCAAATATGGAACAGTGTGACATAAACCTCCAAAGAGGCTATTACTTAAACAAACGGATGGGGTCATTTTCATTTATTTCATGGCAACCTCTTCCACCCTTTGCTTTCCTTTGAGGTCATTTTCTTATTGTCTTGTTTTGAAGCCAGGCAATTTGTCCCACACTCACTGCCGTTTATGGGCTAATTAGAATTTTAAAAGTAATTCAAACACTCTTTGCAGTATGCTGTTAATTCCCTCCAGATTGCTGGGAACATTAGCTTCAGTGTTTGTTTGTTTTAACACACTCTTAAAATATTAAACTGTTGTGGTTTAGGAGTGGTATTCTCCAATTTAGTGCTCCCACTAAAACCACACTGCCGCTCACTCCCCCATCCCACCGTGGGTGGCTGGAGAGAAGAATCGGAGGCACAAAAGGTAAAGATCACAGGCTTAGATAAGAAGAGTTTGCTGGAAACAGAAATTAAATAAGAAAACTTACAGTAACAGCAACTATATTAATAAAGAAAGCACACAAAAGAGAGAGTGATTCATATGTAAAATGCTCACTACAAAGACAGAGCTGCTACAACACCACGACTGCTCCCTCCGGCTCGGAACCAGCACCACTCTACCCCTCCCTCCTCCACTGACTCCAACCCAGCAGGAACCCCCTCTCCCCAGAAGAGGTTCCCTTCCCCCTGCCCCAGGCAATGACTTGAAGTGGTACAGAATAACCCCCCAGGTCCTGGCCGTGCCCCATCCCAGCTACTGCAGAAATCAACCCTTTCCTGGCTGGAAGCAGGACATAGGCACACTGGATTTGGGATAACTCACCTTTAACGATAAATTCATTATAAAATTAAGCACGCTACCTCATTAGCATTGGCTCGTGGTCCTGGAGATCTCTGCATCTTGAGAAGCCTGTGTGGCTGAATCCCACCATGTCAGACCAGGGCACAGCAGGACACGGGGCTGGGCAGGCATGGGCTTGGCACCCGCAGAGTTCACCTGGCCATTGCTAGTACAGGCTGGAGACAGCCCTGCTGCTCTCATCTGTGCTGACTGGGCTGGCTGGGACACCTTGGACACCAGACATATCTTGGCCTTTCTCCTCACTGCTTCAGACCCAAGCAGCGTAAACCAGGTGCTGGTTTTGTACAATAACCTTCCCTGACACAAGTCAAACCCTGACCTGAGCCCACAGACAAGTCCAGAAGAAGCACAGCCCCAGCACTCAAACCTGAACTCCACCATGACCCAGCAGGGACCCCAGAGGGTCTGTTCCCCTCCCTGTGCCATCTGTCCAGGCAGCTGAGGTGCCAGCAGATGCATGGAGCTCTGAGCACTCCTCTAGGCTCTAGCAAGGCTGCCAAGCAGCACAGCTCAGCCAGCCTGCACCTTGACAGTGTGTACATGAAACCTTGCATGAGATCAAACATGGAAAAGTTCTGAGTTCTGTCACCTTTCTATTAACACCTTTATTTGAAAATTACTACATGCAAATTGTGTAAGCAGAATTAGTTATACAAGAAATAATAATGATATAGAAGGAACCAGCACCAGGAATTTGGGAAAGAATTGAGTGGAAAAGAATTAGCAGCAGTTTACAGTTAAGAATTAATACTACTACACTACATTCACAGTCTGCAGTGTCATTTAATTTATCTTCTTCTACATATCCTTCTGAAAAGAGAAATAATTTTATGAGAAAAAAATAATCACTACTACAGAGTCCTGCATTTCACAAATACCCCATTATCTGTGCAAACAAAAAGTTAGTGTCGAATTGTCCGTAAAGATTTGACACCACTTCCCAAAATGAGCACTATTATAAGCAATTAAAATTGAACTACACTTGCCAGGGAAGTGCCTGCAGGATAAGTCAGTTAAGTGTTAACAAGAGTTAACAACCACTTCTAACTGGCATGTTTGCTTATCCATTTTTGATCTGATTAAGCCATGAAAGCAGCTGTACCTGAGTTCATCCAGCCAAGGACCCTCTCTTCAGCAAGGGCCATAAGTTGACATTAGAGATAAGTAAGAATCATGTAAGTGTTGGCACTTCCCAAGTACTCTCGCAGCCTCTGAGCATTTTCAGCTCAGGGTATTTTTTGAATCTAGTATTATTTGTCTACTTAGTCAAACTCAATAGGTGGCTTCTCCAAATGCTGTGCAGACTCTGCATGCCACAGGCCCTTTTTGCAAATACAGAGTCATTGGCAAGGAGTTTCACTGACCTACTAACACTGCTGTTTGTCTTGAACACATTTGCTACAGTTTTTAATGACATGATTTTATTTTCCACCTATTTCTTTCCTAAAGACTCTTTTTTTTTTTTCTTCCTTTGCTGTTCTAGTGGCTATAGAATATTGAGCTGATGTCTTCATGGTATTGAAGTGTGCTCTGAGTTATGGCACACTTTTTGTACAGCTATACCACTTCAGAAGTGAACAGTTTGACTTCCTGACATGGCTACGAGTACATCATTGGGGCTTTAAAGAAATCATATACTTCTATACCTGTGTAACTGTACCTATACTGGTGGCTGCTCTGATTGAATCAGATGTTAGTAACCCATTCCAGACTGAAATACTTAGCAAGGCACTAGGCAGTACAGAGACCAGCCAAAACCAAAGAACTATTTTACTACCAAAAAACACCAGCTTGAATCCACTGGCACTGCTTTATCTGAGTCTGTGCACCGAGCTCTGCTGACAGAAGAACCACTCCCTGACTTCTCTATTAATACTCAGTGTTTTTGTTTACCCCCAAAAGAGCTTGTATCTGGCACTCAGACTCTCACCTCAAAGCATCAACGAAGAGTTTTTAGACCATCAGGCACTGAAAGCTGAGGAGCACTTTCTCCCTCAGATTTCCACAGTTCCTCTATCTCTGCTGAGATCCTGAAGGGTGAAAAAGGAAGGCTGACTCCAGTTGAGGGTGTGAACAAGAAATGGCAGTTTATTAGAGGCAACTCAGGCTTCTATAAGGGTATGTGGGAAGGTTTTAGAACTTGGTTGGAACTTGGGAGGAACATGCAAATCCTCCTACAATTATGGTAAAAAAGGGAAGGACGATAACTGTAGAAGGAAAACGAGGGAGGAGACCACATATAGTGAGTCTGCACTGCAGCAGGTCTCATCCAATAGGAAACTGGGGAAAACAAGAGGGAGAACTGGGGGAACCATTTTGTACAGTATAGTAGAGCTGACAAACAAGAACATTAAAACATATAAAACATTAGGAGTCAATTACGCAGAGTTCAAACATGTCTTTCTTCTTCGGATAGCTCTCCTTCAGGGGCCTTCTTTCTCACTCTCAGATTTCAGCAATCTACTTCATGATGTTTCTTCCAGTCTTGGTACGATTGTTCTCCCACATATCTCCAAAGTGTAATTCAAGTCACTTATGCCAGTTTGCTCCAGGTAGCTTCCCCAGCTGCCACCAAGGTATCATCATCCTTTGGATTAGCAAGCATATGGCAGGGAATGCCATCATAACCTGAATTCTTCCCTCTGGAGGTCCCACGCAGCATCCCAGGGTGGCTGACAGGTGTACTGAGTGGGTCTTGCAGTGGGGAGACGTGTCTTCCTCTGGGGTATGCCAGAGATGGCTCTTAAGCCATTGAGTTCAACACATCCTGTGTGGGCTTTTGCAGATCTTAGGTCAGGTGCTGAAGGCTCAAACGTGGCCTGGTGGGAAGAAATGAGATTTTTTTCTATGGCTTAGATTTAAGCTGAGCCATATTTACTGATAGCTTTATAAATGTGGCATTTTTCAAGAGAACCTCAGGCCCAGGCCAGTGACCCCCAGGGCTGTATTCGACAGGCTCAAAGGCCTTCAGGCATCAGCATACTTCTGTAAATCCAATGCTAAAGCTCCAGAGAGCCTGACAGACTAAAGAAAATGAAAACCACTTTAAAAGCAGCATAAAGAAACATAAGAAACACACAGCAGCTTGCAAAATGCACATTTTTCAGTGTGGTTGGCAGATAGCAGAAAAATAAGCAAAGACAACAATAACTATATATTAAAAAGTCCTTACAGCAGCTGAAATAACAGGTTTAACATATTTTTTAGCTATGCAGTCACACAGATAATTCAGCAGTAACATAAATCACCAAGGAGAAAACTGGACCCACAGGACAGGGGCAGGAGAGGGATCAGAGGTGCAGAAGGCAAAGCACTAAACCTTTCAGGAACCAGTTAATGCAGTCATTGCAAATAATGTGTGGGTAGGGGGGCACCACAGTTCAACTGTGCAACACCTTTGGGACTCCATCATGAGATGGAAAGCAAGAGCTTTGACAGATCAGCCTACAAGAAACAGATCTAAACAGTGATGCTCAAGAATGTGAAAATTCTGTTACATAGTCAGGGCTACATTCTGCCTCCCAGGGCTACATCCCTCCCAGAACAGGATGTCCCATCCTGGGAGTTGAAGGGCACTATCCAAAGCCGTGATCTCTTTGTGAAGAACTATCATACACAATCAGGTCAGACATGCCTAAAGTGAGATGTAATCCAAAGTTTCCCTGATTCAGGTATCTTGAAAGGCTGATTGCCAAGCTGCTGTCAGCTGAAAACGAGCCTTGCACAAACATCTCAAAGTCTAGAGTCTGAGAAAGTCTTTATTCATTTTTAAGGATCATGGCTTAAGGAATTAATTCAGACTGAAGGATGAATTAAGAATTCTACCAAAGAAGAAATACAGGGAAGTGAAAACCACCATGATTAATAAACAAGGAAAATAATGTGAAATTTACTTCTTCCAAACACTTTACTATGCTCAGTTTAAAATGTTTTCTGTTCAGTCTAGCCATGTTTATCCATAAACTTATAAAATGACATTATATATCCCTTTATATGGTGGATCAAATGGCAAATAGTTGAGAACATGCAAAAATAATCAGGGCAGCAAGCAGAAAAAAAGCTCTTTTCTACTACAATTTACACATGGAACCGAGAAAGAGAGATTAATTGCTCCCTGGGACCCTGTGATTAGCTAAATCTGACTTGTAAACAGCTGCAAGATCATGGTATCAAGGAGTGAGTACCTCTGTTTTCTGTCTCACTGGCTGCTTGAGACACATTTTTCCCCTGATCTGAGCTGATTGGGCCTCTCATTTACCAATTAGGGGATGAGACTGAACAGGGAGAAATGGAGGATGATTAAAAATCTGCTCTTTGCTGTTTCTAAACAACTGTGGACCATTCTCTTCCAAATTAAATCTGGCTTCTGGCTGGCAAGCTGACTGGCAAATGCAATCTCATTCCCCAAGTGCCAGAGCACATCAGCTGTACATGCGCCATTTGTGGTCCATCTGCAGGAGACGTGACATGCCCACTGATTTTGGGTGGCCTTGAAAGGGGATCCAGCAGTGCAAGCAGCATGTCACTGAGCTTTCCTACTCTTCCCTCCTCCCCAGGATAAGTAAGCTTTGGGAACCTTGGGAGACTGTGCTTTAAAACTTGGACAATTCACACCATTTCCAAATACCAGCATTCGTCAACAGGTCTGATTAGTAAAGAATCACTCTTTAAATGGATAGTGGCAATGAAATAGTTTCATTATCTAAAGGACTTATGATTTAAAAGAAATATGATTTAGGAGTTCTGGCAGGTGATGTAGGAAATGTTTGGTTTCTGTTTGTCCACTCTATCTGTTGATCTAGAGCAGGGTGCAAATGAATGGAACACACTCTCAGAAAAAAGTCGAAACACAACGATTTAAAATTCATTCTGAGGTAGATGAGATGTAAAATGCACATCCATAGGAAACCGATATTCTCTATGATATACTTCTTGGGCACAGACTCCCCACAGGAAGCTTTTCAGCCAATTTCATAACTTTTATAATTTTATAATCTTTATCTTGGAAGGGAAGTAGGGCTTTTGAAAAAATTGTCTTCAAAATAACTCCTTTTTTCCCCAATAATTGTGTCATATTATTTTTTTAAAATTGATTTTCCAGTGAGAGAAATATAGTATTACATTTTATGATGTTACAGACTTTTTTCAGCATAAGAGAATACTTTAGATGTGTTATAGAAAAAGGATGGCAATGCTAACCAGAATTACAGCTCACTCCTCTGACACAGTGAAAAGGTAAAGTGAGCTGCGGTACCCGAGGCCCATTTGTCCCTCTCTAATTTATCCTAATTAATTTGTCCCAATAATTGTCATAACTGACAAATTCATTTCAGGAGAGATTCAGGAGGAAAACTGTTCCTAGTTACCAGTGCAGGTTAAAATGAGCTGCCAGAGCTGCAAGGGGGAGCTAACAAGGCACCTGACTGTATTATGCCTGCAATGAGCCGGAGCTGTCAGTCTGCCCTTCTTGAGCACCCTCATTTGAGAACAGCACAAGATCTTGAGTGCCTCTTGTCCTCTGTGATTGCATCTGCACTCCAGTGCTGCCATCCTCTTGGAGTTTGACTAAGCCCTGTGATCACTGACACTTGTTTGCTGTTTTCTCAGCATACACAGGGTCGATCCATTGCTTTTTTTCTAACCCCTGTTTGCCTTCCTGCAGCTGAAAGCAGGTGCACACAGATCCTGCCTGACACTGTCAGTGGGGAAACAGTGTCAAACTGGTACCAGTAATGTTGTCTGCAGTTTAAGCCAAGAGCTGCAGCAACTGGTCTGAGTGCACAGCATTCAATTAAAATGTTGTGCTTATTCATCAGCTTCCTTGACATTAATATGAATAAAATGGCAAAAAGCCTACATTTTATATTGTCATTTCACTCTGTATGACTAGTACTGTAACTTTGTATGCTCCCACTGCACTCATACAGATTACACTTACAAATTGCCCCTCTGAATAAAGAGCACTGCACAGGGATGACAAGTATTGATTTTCAATCTCCTTCCAAAATGACTCTATCATTGCAAGTAAGTCAGGCAATTTGCCTCACTTTACACTTCAGGCTATAGGCCTCAGATCACATTGACAGGCCTGATCCTTCAGGAGATGTTTAATTAGAAAAGAAATGAAAGGAATTATTGTAAATCAACACTTAGCAGTGCTACAGAATTTGTAAAGCTCTTTCTTCCCCCCTGTATGAGCTGACTTTATTCTCTTAACCTCATCAGGAAGTTTGAGATTCTTGTTCCACATAATTAAAACTGCAGCATTGTCTCTGGGAAACACCTTGCATTCTGTTCTTCCCTTCCTTGCCAGCTCCTTCTGCATTGCCATGCCCCCGCCAGGGCTCCCCTTCCCCACGGGGAGTGCCTGGGCACGGTTGCTGTCAGAGCCCTTTGAGCTGAGCTGTGGCTCACACAGTTCAGGAGCATCCCAGGAGTGGGAATCACAGCCCTGCCCCTGCCATGGCACTCGGAGGCACCACTTGCTGCCCCCAGACTGACCCAAAGGCACCTGCAAAGGCTCCTCCAGGTGAAGCCCTTGGTTAAATCAATTCTTCCACCAATGGCTGGAATCTTTGACACTTTATATCAAGTTGCTTTGGAATTGTTGTGAGGTGGGGCCTTCTTATTTTTTTGGTTTTTGATTTTTAAACCAAACCAAACCACTGAAATAACTCAGTTAAAACTTGGTAATAACAGCAGGGTCATGGGTTTGATCCCCCTTTGAGCCATTACTTAAGAGCTGGACTCAATGATCCTTGTGGGTCCCTTCCAACTCAGAGTATTGTGTGATTATGAAAAAACCCCAGGGTTTACCAGCCTTCCCACCTGAGCTCCACGATCGCTCCTCTCCCTCACATAGACATCTCTTTCACCTTGTCTGGCCTTGCCCCCCTGCTGCTCCACCTGCTCATCTGGCTCCCCAGACAACCACCAGGCAGCCTCAAATCCCAGATTCCCCCAAAACACAGGGCAGGTTCTTAAAACATGCCCATGCAGGTGTCTTCAGGGCAAAAGATGGCACAGTACAGCAAATCCTGAATATGTGGTGTGTTCAATGGAGTGTTTTTCATAGCAAGTTATGTCTAGGCTTCACGAACGAAGATTTACACGGGCTCTACCCACGCTTGCTACAAGCACGTTGGTGGCTAAAAAGGCCAATGCGAGAAAGGCAAGTCCGGTCACAAAAGGCACAGTGGAAAGTCTCTGTCGGCACTACTGGCAAGGCACGGTTCTTCCTGCGTTG
>JAWWEE010000048.1:8945207-8955887 GCA_035221455.1 Xenops minutus | reverse complement strand
AAGGCTGCTTGGTCATTCAGGATGCTGCCGAACCAGACTGTCATCTCCGGGTCAGTCTCGAGCGACCAATGTCCTGACCCGCCTGCATGCAGGGTTGGGACTGCGGCTCCCAGTGCACCTCATCACCTGCCGTTTCATCCCTCGCCTGTCCCTACAGGGCTTTGGGAGTGTGGGAGGATCCCCAGAGCCTGCGCAATGGATTTTTTAGGTGAGGCACAGCATGGGCAGAACTGTCCCCACCCTTTACTCCTAAGGTTCATCTGCCAGGGCCAAGCGAGCTTGGACGGTGACAGCGAAGTCCTGAGGATGTAATTCATAGCAAGTAACTTCATGTGAATGACACACCAACCTTACCATCTTGAAGGGGCTCCAGGAATAATCTCTGCACCTTTTAAGTACTTGTTCAAGAAGGAATATCTCCAAACTTAAGAGAAGGATGTAACATTTGTGACACTCCAAGAGGTTTTAAAAAATTACCTTCTGTTGGAATGCAGTAGGGATGAAAAAAAGCCTCCTACAATTTTATTAAAACTTGTTACAAATACTGAGTGCAATCATCCATCACCTTATATAGATTACTTTTGCTTCTCTTTAGTGTGAGAAATTAAACCACTTGTTTACTGCAGCAATAATACATGAAGAAGTACTTCCAAAGCTCCCAGCTGTGCTCTGTCTACCAGTCACTATGGAAGGGAGGGAAAAAATTCCCCCCACAAAAAGCCAGCAGAGAGGTTTGGATGCTAATGGGCTCATAATAGGCTGCAGGTGAGACATGTTGCTTCTGCAGTGGAGAAGTATTGAGGCAGGGGAGTGTTATGTGGGTGGTTTTCAGCCTTGCTGGTGCAGATTCCTCAGCTGCCTTGGGCTTGATGGGGCAATGGAGGAGCCCCCAGCTCTCCTGTGCACAGTGTCAGAGTCCCTTCTGTGGCATGAAGTGATTTGTGTCAAGGACAGCAAAAAACCCCACTTCAGATTAATTCCTCTTTTTGCTACAAAAAGTGAGGAAAAGGTATTTTTATTTTTACAAACGCATCGAAACATCTGGAATCTTCGGTATTTCTTTGAGCACAGTGTTGTCTGTGTAAGCTCAGTCAAGCCTACAAACTTTAATGCTTTGCTGTTAATTGGGGTTATGGAGGTCACTCAGACGACTGGGACTTCTTCCTTTGGTGCTGAGAGGAATCCAGGCTGCAGAACACCCTACTTGCTATTGGCAGACGTGGCTTGCCAGCTGACTGTGTACAAAAGCTTTCAATAAATAGAATCTCACTCTAAAGTGCACGATCCAGCTCTGGATCATTCAAGTCATTGAAGGAAATCCTGGATGGATTTTTTTTCTGAATGATTCAGGAGTTTAGAAAAAAAGAACCATTGTACTAAATAATAATAAAAATACAACACTTATGAACTACTTTTAAAATATGTCATGACTGAAATATACTTTTCTGCTGAGAACTCATTAGAATAAGAACAAAACACAGAGTGAACCTTCTGTGCTTTATTACAACCAGTGTTAATATTTTCAGGAATTTCCAACTGCTTTAACAATTTGTCCTGGAAATGAAAAGGAAAACTTTGATTTCTAATGTTCTAAAACCACCAAGTTGCTCTGTGTACAACACAGCTAATGAAGTCGAGCTTCCTATGAAGTTGAACTTTTTCTTTTTTTCTTTCCTTTTTTCCACAGAGTGCCTGCAGCCTCCTTACATGTCCTTTCTGAGCACCACCCTAAGCAAGACAGGCCAGACAGTGACCCCCCAAGCACAGTATGAACATCTGAGATCTATTTGCCTCTTCCCTGGCAGAGGTGCTCATTTGGGTCCCTACACTAGCTACCTAGTACTGGCCATAAATTTGTAGGAATGTGATTATCTTTGAACTGTTTATTCCTATTTAAAATTTTCTTAAAATAGTCTACCAGGTTCATAAATTCCTGGAGGGTTGTTTTGGCTTGGCAGTAGATTGACAGTATCATCACCAAGGCTTGTTTTCTTGAGGGGGTCAGGTCACTGGCTCAAGTTTCTAGTCATTATCTTGGGAACTTCAATTGTATTTTCAGAACATTCCAGAATGAATAATGCTTCCTTACTACCAAACAGTGACTTTATACATGGGATTTAAACAAATGTAGGGCACTGAAGGGAGCCCATAGTGTAGCACAGCTGAATGATCAAGCATGCACAGGAGTTTTGCAGCCTGGAGAGAGAGGACAATGTACTTGATCTAAGTCTCCTTCTACAGCTGTTGAGGGCTGCTGAAGTAGCTAGGACTCACCATCTACTCCTCAAGGGATCCGCAGCCTCTATACTGCACTCTTTCCCACAGGTAGTTGTGGCTTTGTGCTGGGTAGGGAGCTCCTACTCTCAGAACCATCCTCAGCCCCAGCTTGCCGGGTACTTTTATTGCTGCTGAAGCAGTAAAAGGATAGGATAGGATCAAGCTGGATGCTGATGGAATGGATATTTCTTGCTGCAACTTCTGCTGATGTTTTAGCTCTTTTGGAAAACTACGACCAGCCTAAAAGTTGCTTAACTCAACCTAGCAGTCCTCATAACCAAAACAGACTGGTTCCCTAGGGGTCTCTTTCACAGTATTTCAGGAGTTTGCCATCTCTGACATATTTGTCATACCAGTCAGGTAACATAAACTTAGTTCTCCTGGACAGACATTCCTGAGTACCAGTGCAAACACTATTTTAAATTTGCAGAGAACATATTATTTTAATAAAGATATCACTACCCTTTTCACGTGGGTGAGTGGTCCTGCCAAGTGCCCTTTCCTCACTTGTCCCACCCTGTCCTAGTGGGCGGCTATGGGGGGGCTCTGCTCCCTGTCCACTGTCAAATACCAACAGAGAGCTCCTCTTCTGCTCCCTGTTCTAGGGGCTTTGGCTTTCCAATGTTACAAAAACAGGCAAAGAATAAAAGTATAATAAAATATTAGCACCTTCTTAGGATTGTTTTTCAACGATCTCTGCTCTATTATGTGCAGCCTGTAATTGTAAAATCATTTTGCACTTAAAAATATTTTCTGTTAGAAAATGGAATCACAGAATCATAGAATACTCTGAGCTGGAAGGGACTCACAAGGATCATTGAAGTCCAACTCCGGGCCCTGCACAGAACAACCCCAAGAATGTGCCTGAGAGCAGTCACTTATTTTCAACTGTTCTGTAATTTTTTTATACTTTTTTGTTTAAAAAAAATCTATTAATCCAAATGTGCCAGAATACAGGCCTGATTTTTCACTGCAGAAGTTATTTATATATGCTGCAAAAGAGATTAGAATCATGCTTAATATAAATCCCTTTTCCCTTTCAAAGCTCTTACGATGTAGGTACAAGCTGTACTATACAAATGGGGAGAATGAGGACACAGGGAAAGTAAATTACTGAAGACCATACAAAATTAGCAATAGTACTGATTATCACTAAGTATTCTGTTGCTGTTATCTCAGAAAGGAGGGGGAAATAGAAAGTATATATTCATTTCAAAAGCTTCAGATCAGTGAAGAAGGAAAACACTTTCCAACTGCCTGGCAGGAATGACTGTTGGAGGGCATTGCTGCACCTCCTTCCTTGTATCACAGTTCTTAAATTCCATTATTCCTGCTGCTGTTTTGGTTGCTTGTTGCTTAGTGCAGGCCCTAGCCCTCGATTTACATGGTGGGTTACTGACACATGGGGTGTGAGGGGCACTCCTGCCCACGGCCCCTGACTGAGCTGTTTGGAGCAAGGGTGGCCAATTTTATCTGCCTGTACTGCAGCCAGCAGCTAGCACCTTCACTCTGTCTGAGGACTGAAAAATGGCACAGCCTTTTACTTCCACACCTGTCTCTTCTGTACCAAAATAACTAGTAATTCCCAATGCCATTTCAAAGGGATATACACCTCCTTGTGCTACTGCCTCACTTTTTGAGATAACTTCTGAAGGAAACCTTTTTACTAAACTAATTTCAGCATGCTCAATTTAGTTTTTCAGAGATTGGGCATGAGAGGGGGAGATAAGTGACACAGGCTATTTATTGAACCAGACCAAAATACTGCACTTTACTTAGAATTAAATACTGATTAATTGCAAGGATTAATTAGGTTTTTTAAACTCTGTTCCTACTGAATAATACATGTGATGTGAGGGGAAAGAATTAAGCATTTGGATGATGGAAGAATAGCTGGTTACCACTTGCTCACTGTCTGGTCAAAGTGCTGACCTTTACTTTTACCAGTTCCCTTCCCCAAGAAAGACCCCACTTCTTGCTTGGAGTTGTGTTTCTCATTAGTTTTGCAGTTCCCCTTTACACTTTTTCCCTGTTCAGAGCAGTTTCAACTGATACTGTTTTCAAAGCACACCAGCCCTCTCACACCACTCCAATACATTTCTAAAGAGAAGGAACATTTTTCTTGAGGGGACACTTCAGTCACAGGTTGTACTGGAAATCACCTTTCCCTTCAGTAGTTTACTGCTCTGCTATTTTGTCCCACATTCCTGCTCACCTTAGCCTGCGTATTTGGGACTCTCGCTCCTGTCTGGAGAAAAAGCTTGCTATTGTTCCAGCTGCACTTGAGCCTATGTGGTCTGAAGCAATCATCTTATTTAAGCTGCAGTTTAAAAATAAAATCCTCTCCACAGTAATTATAGTGTTGCATTAGAAAATATTGGATGAGTACATATTGCAACCATAGTCTGTACTCTGCACTGAGACGCTGCACCATCTGCTCTCTTGCTCCCTGTTCTTACTTCTGGAGACATTAGATAAACATGTTGTGAGAGCAGCAGGCTGTTTGCAGTCATGACATATCTGAGCTGTGCTTAAAGTCAAAAGCCTTTACTTACAGCTTGGTGAAGAGAAAGGACTCATAATCAAGGGCAATAAACCAGACCCACAGCAGTTTAATGGTTTGAAGGGACAGGAGCAATGTATGTCAACCTGCCACTTCTGTAAAGTGGAGAAGGTTCCAAAAGGAGAAGAGGGGATGGAGGCCTTGCTGGTGACCATGAGATGGCCTTCGGTGCTGTGGGTTGGGTTTGGAGGCAGAGAAGTGGGGTAAGTTCTGTGTTTCTGAAATATGCACTGCTTCTCACAGACATCACAGAGCTGCCTGAAGAGAAACTCACTGGCTTTTACCCAATGCATAGGGCTGGAGCAGCAGGAGATGTTGCAGGAATACCTGAAGGAGGATATCTCTCTCTGAGATAAGTTGCCACAGCTGCTGTTATTAGAAAAATAGATGTGAGGTGTTTCTCCACATTTGGAAAAGAAGGAAAGCAATGAAAGGGAAG
This sequence comes from Xenops minutus, assembly GCA_035221455.1. Classification (NCBI taxonomy): domain Eukaryota; kingdom Metazoa; phylum Chordata; class Aves; order Passeriformes; family Furnariidae; genus Xenops; species Xenops minutus. Next base: position 8,950,608 of record JAWWEE010000048.1, on the reverse strand, counting down.
GAGTACTGGCAGGATGGTCCTGTAGTCGCCAATCAGTCTGTCTGGTGCCTCACTACAGAAACCCACAGAATTCGTCGTCCACCTCTGAACAGGGAGACAGTCTTTATCAACTTAGTCCAGCACTGTCTCAGAGAATTTACAACAACACCGAGTACCTACTATGTCTAAACTAATACTCTGAATCATATCTGGGCACTGACTGGGCCTCCACAATACTAAGACATGTTCAGTCAACCCTTCAGTACTGTGAATCCAGGAATGCAGTTCATGTGATCCTTCAGTGTGTTGGATTGGCTGACTGAGCCTTGCAGGAGCTGGCCCTGGGATGCAATCCCCTGGTTTAGAGCAAGTGCTTACACCAAGGTAATTGAGTGGATAAACTGATCCAGGATAAGACTCCTACAACTCAAGCTTGCAAAAAAATCCCTAAGCCAGGCTTTACAAGCTCAGGTTCTCTAGCAATGTGTGCGCATTTTCCCTTGCTCATTTCATCAACCTTTCTAATTTTACTTGTTTTCTCTCTGATCCTTGGAATTCAATGGTACTGATTTCCTGAGCATTAAACACACATGAATGTTCCACTAGTCTGCTTAATGGCCCTAGCAAAGAGTGTTTCGACTCATTGGCAAGGCAGTTGGAGCAATCACGGAACACAATCTACTCTTGCAGGGTTGGATGTTGGAAACAGCTTTTTTTTTTTAACAGTGTGAGAGCATGTGAAGTTATGATATTACAAATGGCTCCTGAGAAGTCATAAATGGGCTTCAAAATGCAGCATAATTATAATTACAAGATGGGGCTGTATTTTGTTCTTGAAATGCTATGCACATTTTATTGAGATGGAAGAAAAGATCCCAGAGATCCCAGAGTGAGGCTTCAGTAGGCAACTGGAACCCAATTTGGGCTTTGGCAATGACACATTCATGAACTTCCAGTTCCACATCTCTAGGATGGGGCTAAGAAGGAATGATGCAGCTGAGGTTGATTGCTGAAAAGTGTTTTAGAAAAGTTAAAAATACAGAAAAGTCCAAGCCTGAAACATGTCACAGCTACTGCCTTGCAGCTCCTGGTGGTGGCTGTCATGTTGCAAAATTTCAGGATTCTGAATTCAAGTTAATGTTGGATTGGCAGTAAATTTCTAATTTCTCTCTCAGATTTTTTTGAGTGAAGAAAATGTTCTTGCATCAAACACTTTGTAGTATTTACATTTTCTGCCAGAGATTAAAAACATTACTCTAGTAACTGAGTCCCAACCTCAAGTGCCAAAGATGTTGATTCTTTAGACTAAACCTATTACTCAGTAAAGCTGAGCAGAATTTCTTGACTCTGCTTCAGGAATATACCCAAAGTTGTTGCCAGCTGATTTCTGCTCCTTGCAGACCTACCAGTGGTGCTGTCTGTACGATTTTTCTACTCTCTTGATCTTCATCCAGTGAGTGTTTTCCCAAAGTCCTTATCTGATTATTAAAGCAAGCAGGGAGGAGGCCGTAAGAAGCCTCTCCCTGCAGTTTCAGCCAGGCTCAGGTGTTCTCTCCCTGAGCAGAAGGTGCTCTGTCTATTTTTCTGTGGTGCTTCTTGGCCTGCTCAGGCCAGGCAGTGCCAGTGTCTGCCAGGAGGTCCTGCAGTGGAGCACCCTGTGGATACAGACCCCTGCCCTGGACTCATTTGTAGCCACTGTAGAGAAAAGGAATAAAGGAAAAATTCCTCCTTCATCCATAAGTATACTGATGACTCCCATTCTGGGATGACTGGCTGAGAACACGGGATTCTTCCAAAGCCGTGCCCGTCAGATGCAGTCAGAGCTGTGAAGGGGAGGGTGACATGGCACACTCAGGACCTGCACCGTGCCCTGCAGAGTTACAACCTTGTTTGTCCACATTACTCCTCAGAGAGGAGAAATCATCTTCCCCTGCAGAGGAAGTGTAATGCCCTGTGTCCAATTTTCTTTTCATTGCTGTTTTTATTATGGAAACAAAATGTTCACTGGTTCTAAGATGAAAATGGAGAAAGCTAATTTTTGTAGTTGCTAATAAAATTCTTAATGTGTTTCTCTCCCATTATCATAAAGATTGTTATGTTTTACTTTATCTCCGGAATCTTATTATTTTCCCCAGAATTCATGGGCATTCCTTATCTTCAAAACTATTTTCATCTATTGAGGTATTCTTTCTTTATCTTATCTTTACCCTCATATTTAGTATGAGCATATCTTTATTATCCTACTTCTCTTTTCAAAATGATAAGTGGCTATTGATCACAAAAGCCTTAGAGTCTTCAGAAGATGTGGCAGTAAAACTACTGGAAGCACAGGGTAAGAAGAAATTCTGGGTTTACAAGTAACCAAAAATCTGATAGATAGCAAGGTATTACAAAGCCATTTAAAAATTTTTAATTCCAGTAGCATTGAGAAGTGTCAGTCTAATCTGCTATATTGTGAATGCCACAGATGATACACTGAGCTGGGGCCCTAGTCATACTGGTAAAATGCAGGTGAGACACACACATCAAATGCTATATGGTTCTGGGACAGGTTGTAATAATCTAGCTTTACTGGAACGACTCTGCCTGCCTGCCTCATGCCTGAGCATGCTTAAAAATAGGTTATAGTGAGGGTTAAAGGGCTGCTCTCCAATCATAAGGTACTTTTGCCTCTGGAAATATTTTGTACCTTTTAAGGATCCAAGCAAAACTAAAATGATGCAGTTGCAAAGATTTGTTGAGAAAATACCTCTGAGCTGGTTGCACTAACACCTGGGATTTACAAGCACAAGAATTGTTCTGAGAGCGAACCAGGTAAGCGTGGCAGTTGAGCTGCACAGATGTGGAGCACAAAGCCATCGAGAGTCTGAAGGCTGACATAGGGACAGTAGGGCATCTTTACAGAAAAACAAGAAAGACAGAAAGAACAGAAATCTAGGGTCATTCTTACTTGTGTAAGAAGTGCAAGAAGACTGTAGTGTGTGACCCAACCTTTGCACATGTATGGTGGCCCCACCGACCACCTGCAGAGCCAAGGGGAACATGAAAGCTGTTAAAGGTGTCACAAGGAGCACTGCAGCTCACTCACACCTCCCTTCACAGGCTTCTGCCACTGCTCCTGTTTGAGCTGGTCTGATAGTCCCAGTTGGTAACCAAAGGAGACAGCATAGTTCGTCTTAAGGCACTGAAGCCTGTTTGACTGTATCTAGATAGCATCTAAACAAAAAAAGAGAACCAGAATTGTCAAGGAATCCTTTGAATTTGACTTGTGAAATCCTTAAACTTTTATGTGTCCTTCTCTGAGATGGCAGCAGGAGTCTAGTAGTGAGTATGGCATGAAGACTGAAACACCTCTGAGCTGTGCAGCCCCACACTGGAATTCACCTGTGTTTCCTTTTGACATCTGGCCAAATGAGTTGCCTTTTCCTGGATTAATCTGAAAGCTGGCAGCAAGGTGGGAGCCCGAGCAGTGATGGATTGCCCAGGTGGCTGCAGTGACTCAGGTGTCAGTGGGTAACAAGGCAGCTGGAATCCTTTGTTTTTCCAAATGTGTCCTCCATCTCCTTTGAGCCATGAGGACACACAAAGCATACAAAGTACAGCATGAATCAGGCCAGCTCTGCTGCCAGCACACGCTGCCAGCAGGGTCTCCAGTTCAGACCCTCACTCTTGCCATTAATCTTTCTTGCACTGAGCCAAATGCTCCCAGTGGCTTTTCCTCCCCCTGTCTCTGCTGAAAGCAAACTGTTCCAATTGCTGCTGAGGTGAGAAGGAGAGGACAGGGCAGGCTGTGCATCAGAGGATCGAGTCACCACTAGATGGGAAACACAGAGCTCTTGTCCTGCTGGGGCAGGGCTGGCCTCTGAGCACACTGCTATGGCAACCTCAGGCTCTTGCGTGACAGTGTCACCTGAGAAACCTGGAGGTTGTACTGGCTGCGAGGAAAGTGTTTTGCGGCTCTCATCACTCTTCCTTTCCACCACACTGTTGAACTCACCACCACTGAACTTGCCCGCTGCTGTTGAGCACAGGCTGTAAGATTCTTAGAGACATAAGCTTTTCTGGTTTTTTTCATTATAGCAGTTTCTGCTCTGATGTCCACACATTGCTTGTACAAAAAAAGACAACAGAAGGATAAAAGCTAATTATAGTGGCTGGCAAAAAGTGGTGGAAGCTCTCTCCATGCTGGCAGTAGCTCACTTGACATGTGATTAATGGTGGCTAGTGTGGGCACAGCCAAAGCTTGTACAACCCTAGATAAATAATAATGAATTATAAAATGATATAAGCTCCCTGAGTTAATAATTTTAACAGGCCATGAGAAATGTTGCTGTTCTCATGGTAACAGAAAAGCTGTAATTTCATTTCTAATTTGAGCATGCCTGTATAATGTGTGCAGATAGCTTTCTGATGGGAGGGTTTTTTCCTTTCTTTAATTGAAGCCTTTTTAATGCAGTGATATTCTTGTGTAGTTTGGGCAAACAATTCAAAATGGACAAATTAGCACTAAATACACCATTGAAAAGCGCAGTCAGAATTATCTGGAACTAAACTGGTATTGCTGCATGCAACCCCTGGTTTCTATATCAATAGATGCCTGATACTGATATATCTGGGCATCTCTCAGAGCACTTCAGGAGATTCTGTATGAATTTGCATCTCACCAGTGGTTGCATTTGTAGAGTTACATTCATTGGATAAGAAAGAAATGCATTCACTGGTCCTCATCTTTCTTCCACAAACCCATGTGCTCACTTTTGGAATAAATACCTCAAGAACAAAGACTCTGAGGTCAAAACAACCCAAGAGTTAAACCCAAGAATTTGAACAATCAATATCTTTTCTGTTGTGGCTTTGACCAAGATATTGAGATACACAAAGATATAATCCTTTGTTTATTAATTCTGAAAAAGTATGAATAAGGCACCTAAATGTGTGCTTCAGATGCAATACTGAGAATGAAACTCTTGGAAAACCAGCAAAGATTAGGCCCATGATTCTTTAACACTTTTAAAAGTGTTATCCGTGGTCCTTTTCAGGTTATTACAATGGTTTAGTCATGGAAGCCAAATGACAGCATACATAATGGGAGCACTTTTGGTAGCTGTACAAAAGCCTCTCCTTGGACTACTAATCTTAAACCATTTCCACTGTTCATTTTCCTATTAAAGCTCTATATTCAGGTTTATTATTCTCAATCAGTTTGGGAACATTTAACTGCCTGATACTGGGACAGTTCCAAAGCAGTTTAGAGAACTTAGAAATAAGAATTAGTGCTTTACTTATAGGAAAACACAATGTGGCCTTGCCCCAAATGGATGTGTCTAGTGATTGAACTGGGACCCTGTGGGAAACTGCACCAGGCCTGTGGATTTCTTGACAGAGCAAGAAGAATTTGACCTTGGCCAGACTGCTGTGTACC
>JAWWEE010000048.1:8911984-8945107 GCA_035221455.1 Xenops minutus | reverse complement strand
GCTGTGTGGAAAAATAAAGAGGGAGAAGAGTTTTCACTTTTATCTATTCGGGATCTTTGCCTGCTTTTTATCGAGTCTGTCCCAACAACGACGACAGGACCCCAGATGCCCAGGGGTAAGAGCAGACGTGTAGGTGGTCTGAGGAGCCTCCTTCACTGGAGGAGCTGGAGTCAAGCATGGGGAGGAGGAAATCACTATTTTCAGCTTCTTGTTTTTATCTTTCAGCATGGATAGATTGACATGTGATGGAACAGAGGCATTTCACAGTTAGCTTTTCAAAGGCTGTTACTGCACAATCATTAACCTGGCTGAGATATTTGCATTCTTCTCTCTGCTTTGTTGAATGTTTTCATAGAAGCAAGTAGTGGTGGCTCACATATCCTTAAAGCTGCAAAGCTAGCATTTTAATTTATCCTAATTCAGAACTAAATTGTGTTGCATTGTTGGTTAATTAAATGTTCAAAGAAGTGACAAATTAAGTAGATTGATCATTACAACACAAGTAATTAGTCAGTTCAACTGAATCTGAGTCTTGAAATCCACACTCCCTGAGATGACAGAAATTTTGGGGATGTGCAAGAATGCAAAATGTGAGTCAAGGTTGAAGAGGAAAAAACTTCGTTGAATATTTTATGTTCACATCAGTTTTGGATTTTCAGGCTGTTTTTTTGTGAATATGGAATTTGAGAAGATGAAGAGAAAATGAAGTTCCAGGATAGCACCTTGAGAAGCTGAGACTTGCAGCTAGTTTCCTACAACATCCGACATCTTCCTGTGTTAGACACACAGGAACACACCTGTTTGTGAAAACAGGTATGAGTGAGACAAACAAAGGCACAAAACCTCCAACCCTCTCAACAGTAGTTAACTCCTAAATAGACGGTTATAAATGTGATATGTGATATAAGGTTTTCATACAGTCTTTTAGTAAAAGTTCTCCCTGCAGTTAAATTACTTAAGATCTAAAGACCAAAATGTTTGTTCTGAAAAACCTCAGCCTCTCTGTGCACCTGCTCAAATTCTCAAGACAACTTTCTGCCAGAAAAAAAAATAATCCATGCAATGCATTGTCATAGCAACTTAATATTCCTCCTGCTAATATACCCAAGTGTTCCTGTGTTCTCCCACATGGCCCACCCTGTAGCCAGATGTGTGTCTAGGGAAGGGGCATATTGGCACATTGTTCAGCAGCACCACATTGTTGTGGACTGTCTGGAATGTGAACCTGGGGATGGGGTGCCTGGGACAGGCCATCCCATCTTGCAGCTGAAAACTGGGCTGAGAACTAGTCAGGAGGGATACTGAGAGTGTATGTGAGAGACCTTATCCTCTCTGTGAAATCATACCATTCACTGTTCAGCCCAGTAGTAGAGTTCTCTTCTCTCTTCCTTTGCATTTAGGCTAGTTAGATTTGAGATTTCCAGTCTTCTGCAGTGAAAACATATAATAAATAATAAATATATAAATAAAAACAAATAATTTCTAACAGTGTCTCTTAAGGGTAAATTTTCAGTGCAGGTTCCCACAGGCTGTTTTTCTCTCCTATCCACGTGGACTCTGGTGTTGAACCAGCATTTAGATCATTCTCTCAGCATTGCTGCACTAGATGGACTACTCCGTCTTCTTCTGCCCACCTCTTCTAGAGGTGGTAATAAGTTTTAAAGGTCTTCTGCTTGTCTGCCATGAAGGAAATGTCGTCATGGCTTTTCAGTTTATCTACTATTTCCTTCTGTTGTGGGTTATAACTTATTTCCTGAACTCCTACTTGCTTTGCTGAATCAGCTGGTATTTCATATTGCAAATGATGCTCTTCAAATTAAAGCTTCTATAGTGTTTTAATTTTTTTTTCTCTAATTGGTCTAGCTGGACTATGTTAATTATTTTTGATCAAAACTGCTAATTAGCATGTCAGGTCAATTAGTAAGGGTCTCTGGGGTTTAAGATAGGGTTTTTTGTGGTTTTTGTTTTTTGGGGTTTTTGGTTTTTTTTTTTTTTTTTTATAGTGTAGGCAATCCATTGTTACACATTTTATGTTTCTAGAGCTATCCCTGAATTAATGAAAACTTAACAGACTGGGATGTAAGAAAATGCTTCATAAACATCCACCAATATCTTGCACTGGGGATCACTGGCACCTAAAATGCTGCTTTAATGTTTCAGCATTGAAATCAGTCTTGAAAGCAGAGTTCATGGCCTCACAGCTGGCCCCAAGGGGACAAACACCAGGAGAACCATGAACTGCCTGGAGCTGGAGGGATGTGTGTTAGAACAGAGAAAGCTAGAGCCATGAGTGTTGTCCCTTCCTGTCCATAAAAAACAGGGATAACAGTAATTTCCCATCTGTGAGATTCATTTGAGTAACTCTTTGTAAAATACTGAAAGGCTGCTAAATGTTGTTACGTTTATTTCTTGCAGATGACTTTTTGCAATACCCATTCATAATCACAGAAGCCTTTAGGTTACATTGGCATAAAGGATGTCACAGAAAAGCTGTCCACAGATTTAAGCCTTTTTTTTTTAATATTCGAAATACTTGATTTATTTCTGTGAATGTAGGTTTTCATCAAACCATCTTTCTCCTTAATTGAGCTAATACCTTTACTCCTGTCCTCCTCTTTGTTCAGTCTGGCAAGCAATTTCCCAGCCTCATCTCCCATCTCATGTATCCACGTTTGATCTGATTATTAGCATTTAATCTTCTACAACATTCAGTGCATGATATTCAGGTCCAGCCTTACTTAAGGAAGCAATACCTTTTGGTGTGCTGGGTGTCACACATCTCCTTTGTAATGGAACAATTTTATCTTATGTTATTGCATGTTGCATGTTCTCCATTTTCTTTCCCCTTCTCCTCTTTTCGAACTGGCATATGACTCCTTTCCTTAAGGTACAAATGAGAATGGTTCAGGACTGCTCAGGGCAGTGATCTTGGTGCCACATGCACAACTCATGCCAGGTAGTTCAGCAGTTTCCCTGCCATCACTGGCCCTGCAGCACAGGGCACACACTCCTGGCAGCACAGGCAGGATGAAGAACAGGGGTGTTGCTGGCAGAGCAATCCCAGCAAACAAAAAAGACGGAATTTCTGGGCCAGCATATACACATATATGTACAAATCATCTGTTGCTTATAAACATAACTGAGACTACAGATCACCAAGACAGACTATTCAGAATTTAAGAACATTTAAATCTGGGGAAAAAATTATCAAGAAATGACAAGTGATCTAATAGCCAAGAAGTTGTCTCCAGTGTAGCAGCATAGTGCACGGTGTTAGCAGTGGGCTGGTCTACTGAGTGAACTGATCAACTGGGGTTACTGCAGATCTTTTCTCCAGCTAAATTCCTAGGGATCTGTTCTAAGCTTTTCCCAGATGCGGTTGGACATTACCTTTGTTTGCAACTGTAAACAAACCCAGGAACTGGTGATGCCCAGCAGGTGCATGGTCACATTGCAATGGCTGCTGCATTACTTAACCTGCCTTGGATGGGAACTTTGCTGCTGTTACAGTGACACACCTGCACCTCACCCACTCTCCAGTTTGGGAATCAAGGAACCAGATTATCAGGAACTTTTTTAAACAGTTAACAGCATGGAATGAGTGTTCCTCATTTTGATAAATCAAGTCTTAAAATCTATTAGAAAAAAGTTCTCAAAAAGAATGCTTTTCTGCTGTACATTTCACATACCAAGTGCCCTTACTAACTACAATCCTATCCCTATCCTATGTTGTCACAGTGAGTGTCGAACACTAAACTCTTTATCATTAGTCCTAGGTGCTTCATGTATGTCACATAATTAACCTATGAAAATTATAGGGATGAGGAGTCAAAAAAACATGACATTCTGAGCTCAAAGTCTTCTTTATGTAGTGTGAAAATGGAACACAATTGGATTTACCATTTAGGTCTTTTTAGTTCAAATATTTTCTACACTTTACTAAGAAAAGATGTTTCCTTTGAGTATCATTTATGACAATATTTTAAAGACAAGATATTTTGTTCTATGCAGAGATATTTAAGGGATATCAATGACCAGACTCTGAAAAACAGAGTGCTGCTCATTATCTTCACACTGCATAAGTTTGAGATCATAGGGTGTTTTTGCTAGTTTTCTGGCAAATAGTGGTTTTAGTCTTGTTTCTGAGGGATGGGATGTTGGGAGGGGTGTTTAATTTCAGAACTGATGACAATTGTGAACTGGTAATTTTGGGACTTGTTTGCTAATAGCTGAGACATAGTGGGACATTCTACAATAGTATATTTGAAATGGCTGAGGGAAAACTGCTCCTAATAATTCAAAACACCTTTTTTCTGTACTTCCTCCAAGCAACATGCTCTGAAAGTAGTTGTGTGGGAGGCTTGGGCTGTGCAGCGAGACTCAGCCGAGCTGCAGAGCTGCTGGGGGTTGTGTGCTCTTCAGGCACCTACACAATAGGGAGGAAAATCCTTGCCAAAGACACAGGAGATGCACCTTTCCTTTCTAACAAGGAAGGGTGTGGCTTTGCATCTTGCAATCCACTGTAGTGCTTATCCTTGTACTCACAAATTAATCACTCATTTGCAAGTGGCCTCTTCTGGGTGACCAGCTCCACAGCAGAGTTTGAGAGATGATCAGGTATGTGGGAGTATTCTTTTGTAATTTTATTTATTTTAATTTTTTTTAATGCAAAGAACTAGATACTTTTCAAACAAATCTTCACTTTTCTGAGAGAAATGCAGGAGAATGCATTCATCATGCTGGATGCATTTGACTCTTACACCTGGTGATGCAAGTATAGTGACTGGGCTTTTTCTGATGTATCACTGTGTCAGGTGCATGTTTCAGTGTGATTCCAACACCTCATGGATGCTGATGAAAGATCCCCTTTATCTTCTAGCAAATCCTGTTGCTATAGTCCCCACCACAGATCAACACAGTCCAGCTGGCTCTTTAACTTATCATCAATCAGTCTGCATGCCTGTGCCCAAATGTGTCCCGAAATACTTTGGAAGTTTCTTTCTAACCGTCCTTGCACTCTAGCCAGACTGAAAGCAGTTGTGGCAAAAGCAGCAGACTTATCCCAGAAAAATGTGAATCTGTAACTGATAAGAAAACTGCCAGTATGAAATGCTTACCAAGAAAACGTCCTGCCACTGTGCTGATTTCCTTGGGATCCCACACTGCTTGTGTGTACTGAAACCAGTCTCTTTCCAACACAAACAACTCCTCAGCCAGAGGCTGTGTGAAGGATGAGACAGCTTCAATGCCACACACGTGTCGTTACTGTCCCATGTTCATTACTGTTAATTGCAAGGTATTGGTGAAGAAAAAGTGATGGCAACTGGTGAGGAAATGACAAAATGATCCTACAAAGCCTAGTTCTGTCCTCAGTTAAAACCATCTAGAGCAAATTCCAGCCCTTTCTATCAGCTGGGAAGAATTTTCTATAGCCAAAACCCTAAATAGAAGCAGGATCCATACGTGTCTGGAGATGTGGCTCAGCAGAAGCCTGGGCAATCCATTAGGAGATGGAGATCTTCCTAATTACAGAGCATGGTGTAACCATCTGCTTCATAGAGCAGGGAGGGCAGAGTTCAGAAACTCAAAAGTATGAAGCTCAGCAAATGTAAGGATCTGCCAGGCCTGAGATGGCTCACCATATCTGGCGTTTTGCATGCAAACAAAGCTGTATTCAAGCGTAAATAAAACATCATTTCTGTCCTTCTTGGAAAAAACATAATGTGATATAAAAAAAGATACTTGTGGATTTTTATTTGGTGTTTGATTTTGGTTTCAATGTTTTTATTTCCTCTAAGTGTGTTTGTATAAAGTTTCAGGCCCATATTCTCAAACTTTTTATTGAAATCTTCACAAGTACTCTCTCTTCAACAAAGTATCCAAAGACATTTTGATGTGTAAAGGCTCATGAAGAGTGGTTAATGTGATAAAAGCAGAAGCTTGAAGCAATGACATCTAAAGAGAGGCTGTCTGAAGATCTTGAAATCAGATAGAATAAAAAGAAGGCTAAAATGACAAACATGTTTGATCTTACGTACTTAAACAGAAAATCATTTTTGAGCCCTGTCTTATCCTATAAAGGAGCTGATGAATGTCTTGGATTTAGATGCATGTAGCTATATTTGCTATTGAGAAAATTACATACTTGTCCTTTTGCACTAGTACTGTAGTTTGGGAGTTTATTGATTTAAAAACCCAAATCACTCACCTTGTTCCTCCTTCCCTCTCTGCCTAAAAAAGTATTTAACAGAGGAAAACAGAAGCTGGCTTTCTTCTACAATGAAGGAACTACTTTCCTTAAGGAAAAGCAATGAAACACATCCAAAAATGAAGTACTGAGATGATTTTTGGGTCAAGTAGGGAAGTGCAATGCATACAGAAGGCAGCTGTTGAGTCAAGTGCAGTCACTGCAATACAACTATGCCACTTGCAGGGGAAAGGGCAGGTAATTAGAGTGAGAGAAGATAATTTCTGTGGCATTAAACCTGGAAATCCAGAGTAAATAGGGAGGAATTAAATGGCATTAGCCCTAAGCCTGTCATTTCTGTATTCAAGTCTGGAGCTCACAGATCAAGACAAGCAGAGAGCTTGCTAACAAGGAGGTAATGATGATCATCCTTAAATTTACCACTGGACAGGAATGGCACACACAAGCTGAGACTTAGAACCGTTCCTTTGGAAACACAGTCCCTGTTCTTGTAGAATTGAAGGAAACTTGCTTAACATTTGCTCATATTTTGAAATACTTCTCCCAGGCACATAAGACATGTAAAGACTTTAAAAATGTTTTTACAGAAGAAAACTTAATTTTCTTGTCTGTAGACAGGAATTTCTCAATTTAACCCTTCCAGCTAAGGAAAGCTTTTAGTAGATCATAGCCCCGATTCAGTAAAGCATTTAAGCAGTTCCTTCATTGTAATTGCAGCATTACACATACAGCTCTGAGCACCACGTCCAGGGGTAAGAAGACATTGAAGCCTTGGAACTAAATAACAGTTCATTAGAAATATTCATCTCTATCAAATGATGTCCTGTTCTTTCATCTTCTGAGGTAGTGCAAAAAGAAGTGCAAAAAAGAAGTGGGACTGCAGCCTGCAGTTAGTGACCTACCTGGCACACACGGCAGCCCAGGTGGTGCTTACTGACACACTGCCCTTACCACAGACGAGCTGTTCATGTCCCGCCACTCCCTGAAGTACCTGTGTTTTATTTTTGCTTTGCTACTGCCATCTCTGTCCAAAGCCAAGACATCCATCTCTGTCCAAAGCCAAGACATGTCACCTCCACATGTTCTCATGAGCAAGGCACTCACCCAAATGCAATATATCTGCATTAAAAAAAATCTAATTTCATACAATAAAAACTGCTAAACAAGAGTAAGGAGAAAGCATCAGCTCCAGATCTGCGGAAGCTGGGGCCACCTAAGTCACCATGCATGGGCTCCAATCTGCACATAGCAGCAGTTTGAATATTGTTTTAGAGATTCTCCAATTCCTTATGCACCCATATCTCTGATATTACACTGAAGTAACACTTGAATGTACAATATTTGCATTCCACTTGCTAATTCTTGTTGCTTATTCCCTCTAATCTTGACATCTCAGCACAATTCCTTTTCATGCTCTATTTCCCATGCAGTGCAGCTTCCTTGGTTTTTAAGCAACATTATTTTTCTCATTAAAATTAATTCTTATTAGTAGGATGTGGCCTGGCTCTAACTTCTCACTTTCTCCACTTTCCAGGAGGAGCTACACAAAAAACATCAAAGAAATTTTTATGGGGTGAGCACCTGGAAAGGTGCTAGTAAATTCTGCTCTTCTTTTTCTAAGGCCTGTTTCAAAGCTAGTGAGAGCTGTTACTTTCACAGGGTTGTGGACAAAACTACTTCTGACCAGCAGACAATCAAAGTAGACATAAGACATCACATTATTATGTGAACATACTAAGGAGTCAGTATGCAAACACACGTACGCTGAGGAAGAGGAGAGAGACAATCTGCTGAAGACAGCCTTACTCCTTGTTTGGGTTTGCCAAACCCAACTGCGAGCTACAGATTCCCCACCCCCCCAAGAGAGGAGGAAAGAACCCCAAAAACAGTTGTAGTAAAGGTATATATATTCACATATATTACAATTACATACAATCAAACACTATGAATCTACAGAACAAATCCCAAAGCAACCCCAAAAGGGAAAAGGGGGGAAAAAGGGAAAGGAAAAGGGGATAAAAATGGGTAGAAACAAACCAAACAGATACACACACTCATAAACTCAGGGAAAAGCTCAATAAGTAACTAATACAATAAATTCTTACCAAAAATCCCCTTAAGAGAGAGAAGCAGGTCCTTCCCCTCCACGCAGCTGGGACAACAGTTTCTCTGATAAGCCTCAGCTCATAGAGATAAGAGCTAAGCCGGACACAGAGACCTGATGTCCTACAAGCACACGAAAGGAAGAGAAAGAGTGAGGAAACCTTCCTCCTGTCTTTATATACACCTGATTACGTGAAGGAATGGTGTGGAATACTTCCTTAGTTATGACTCTGTTACCAGGGAAGGCCTAAACCAAAACCAAGAAAACTAAACCACCACACTTCTTCATGGAGAAATCAATGCAGAGGAGGTAAATGTGAATCTTGAAGGTGATACAGGAGCAGAAGAAAGGTCCATGAGGAAAATAGAACAAGACTGTGGAGGAACATGAAGGGTGGCACAGATTTTGCAAGGTACTTTTCAACATGTGTGGTGTCCTCAAAAAAGCACTGTAATTCCCTTGACTTTGCTGGCTATGTGACACTTTCTGCAGCTGCCATGAAGGCCTATTTTTTTAAAACAAAGCCACAGTAAATGTACCTAACCTAAATCACCACACCTGCCTAAGTAAGAAGTTGTCAGCTCACCTCGGTGAACACTGACCAGAATATCCACTCATTCAGTTTTTGTTTGTTTTCTGTAAAGTCACATCAGAACTGGCAGATCTGAACTTGTCCTGGTTTAAGGTCTGGTTTGGCATCCAGAGAAAGTCAAGGTTTATTCACTAGTGCAGTGGGTTGACCTTGGCTGGACACCAGGTGACCACCCAGCCCCTCCATCACTAACCTTCCCAGTTGGACAGGGGGGAGAGAATAAGATGGGAAAGGACTTGTCTGTTGGGATAGGGCAGTTCACTAAAGTAAAAGCCAAAGTTTGTGCACAGAAAGTGAAAAATAACAAGGGTTATTCTCTACTTCCCACCAGCAGCAATATCCGGCCCCTTCCTGAGGTCAGGGCTTCTGCACGTGGAGTGGTTTCTCAGCAGGCAGCCACTGGAAACAACAAATTTCTCCTCTTCCTGCTCCTTTCCTTGGCTTTTGTGTCTGATCTGATGTCATATGGTTTGGAATATCCCTTTGGTCAGTTTGGGTCAGCTGGCCTGGTTGTGTCCCCTCCCAGGATCTTGCCCTCAACTTGGGGGAGGAATGTCACAGCGCTGATGCTGTGCCAGCCCTGCTCAGCAGTAGCCAAAACACTGGTGTGGTATCAACACTTTTCTAGCTACCACTGCAAAGCACAGCACTGTAAGGGCTGCTGTGGGGAGATGGACTCAATCTCACCAGGACCCAATACAATCTCCACCCTTTATTCCAGATAATTTGCATCATACTCAGATCCCACTTAATTTATATATCTTCTGACTATGCCCTGTCTTTTCACATACAGATATTATTTTCCCATTTTCATGGTCTTCTTCCATCCCTCCAGATCTTGGGCTCCATTCCATCAGGATGGGTACTCAGGACAGTAGAAGTGACACAATCCATCATTGGGCACAGACACCAGCCCATCCTGGGTCATTGTCACACTCTCCTTCCTCCTTACAAAATTCATTCTTCATTGTCCTGCTACTTCATTTCCTACATTGCAACTTGCAAGGGATTATTTTTCTCCCAAGGTTAAATCTCCTCAAGGCACCCAACAGGTCTCCCCATTCTTCTGTGTCAACCACCAGGTACCCCCTGGTCTCTCAGCAAAGACAATCCCATGGATGGGTTTGCCTTTTCCAATGCTGACTTTCCCAGCCCCTCCCCCATGTGTAGTACAGTAACCTTCTCTCCTCCCACAGTGTTTAGGGGGTTTGTTTGCACAGTACCAGGGCAGTTGGCAGATCCCCTGGTGTTGACCAGCCAACTGGCTTCAGCTAAATTTGTGACTCAGTGCTTCCATGTTCCATTACCTAACACTTAATGTAGACTTCAACAGTCCATTCTGCCTCTCAGTCTTTTCACAGGCTTGTTAGGTGCTAAGGGATGTGATAGATCCACTTGATGCCGTGTTTCTTTGCCCAAGAGTTTATAAGGTTTGTTTGAAAGTGTGTCCCATTGTCTTGATTCAGTTCTCTCTGGGGTCCTGTGTTACCACAGAATGTGTCTCTCAAGGCCTAAAATGGTGTTTAGAGCAGTGGCCTGGTTTTCAGGATATGTTTTCAGCCAACCAGTTGTTGCCTCCACCATGATGAGCCTGCAGCTCTTGCCTTGGCATGTTGGTGCCAGTGCTCCAATGGAGTCAATTTGCCAGGACTCACCATATTGGAAACCCAGCCCTGCGCTCTGTTCTGGCGAGATTTTACTTTCATGGCCCTGCTTGATTGCAGCATATGTTTCACACTTGTAAGTAACCTTTGTGATGGCCTCCATGGTCAGGTCCACCCCTCAGTCACAAGCCCATCTGGAGGTTGCATCTCTTCCCAGATGTTCTAATGTTCCATGGGCCCATGAAGCTATAAATAGCTCATCCTTTCGCTCCCAGTCGCAGTCTACCTAAACTCTTTCAGTCTTAGCAGCCTTATCTACCTGCCCATTGTTCTGATGTTCTTCAGTGGCGACGCCTCTGAGCATGTGAGCATCAACACGAAGCACCTTCAGAGTCATGTTTTCCCCCGTGCGGCAATGTCCTGCCCCAGAACAGCAGCCCAGGTGGGTTTACCCCTGTGTTGCCAATTGCTCTTCTTCCATTGCTGCAGCCATGCCCATAGGGCATCATCCTCCACCCAGGAACTGCTGCAGAGATAGAGTCCAGGTCGCTTTTCCGGTTCAGCAATCTTTAGGGCCTTTTGGATGGCTTTCACTTCTGCAAATTGTCTTGACTCTCCTTCAGCAGCCTCAATGACCCCTTGTGTAGGACTCCACACCACAGCTTTCCACCTCACCTGGTTTCCTACCATGTGGCAGGATCCATTCATAAATCCATTTCATTTTGTGGTACCTCATTATATGGTGATGCTTCTTGGGCACAAGTTACCTTCTCAGGCAATGCTCCAAAATCTCTGCCTTCTGGTCAATCCTTCCAGGATTCTTGGGAAATTGAGTTTTCTCATTTCGGCTTGTTCTGTAATCAATGCTAACCCCTTACTCCACTATCATTTCATTCCCTAACATTGTTCAGTACTTGTTCTGCCTGTTACCTCTCTCTATTACTATCCTTATCTCAAAATCCTCATGATCCGGAGTTTTGGCACCAAAAAGACTGTAGTGTCACCAGGTGCCCACTAAAGCTTCTTTCTCACTCCCCTCTGCAATAGGACAAAGGAGAGAAAATATAATGAAGAATTCATGAGTTGAAATAAGGACCGGGAGAGATCACTCACTGATCATTGTCACAGGCAAAACGGACTTAAAGTGGGGATATTAATTAAATTAATTGCTAACAGAATCAGAGCAGCAGAATGAAAAGTAAAATGAATCTTAAAAACACTTTCCTCCACTCCTCCTTCCTTCCCAAGTTCTACATCCTTTCCCCAGTGGTGCAGGGAGATGGGAATGGGGGTTACTGTCAGTTCATCACAGGTTGTTTCTGCTGCTGCTCAGGGAGAGGAGTCAGAGTCCTTCCTCTGCTCCCTGCGGGGTCCCTCTCACAGGAAACAGTCCTTTACAAACTTCTTCAGCTGAGTCCATCCCATGGCAACAGCTCTTCACAAACTGCTGCCATGTGGGTCACTTTTCCATGGGATCAGTTCTCCAGGCTCAGGCAGCTCCAGCGTGGGTCACAGGGCCACAAGTCCTACCAGGAAAACCTGCTCCAGCTTGGGCTTCCCTTCCCACGGGTCAGCAGATCCCTGCCAGGACTCTGCTTCTGCATGTGCCTCCCATGGGGTCACATCCTTCTTTGGGCATCACCTGCTCCGTGTGGGCTCCTCCATGGGCTGCAGGTGGATCCTTGCATCCCTGTGGTCCTCCATGGGCTGCAGGTGGAACTGCATCCCCATGCTCCTCCATGGGCTGCAGTGGCACAGCTGCCTCACCATGGGCTGCAGGGGAACCTCAGCTCCAGTGCCTGGAGCAACTCCTTCCCTTCTTGCACTGCCCTGGGGATCTGCTGAGCTGTTCCTCCCACATGTTCTCACTCCACTCTTCTCTGGCCGCAATTACCTCTGCACAATAACTCTTTTTTTTTTGTCCTTCTTAAAGATGTTATCTCAGAGGATATCACTGCTCAGAGATTATCACTGCCGTTCCTGATCAGCCGTGGCCAGCAGTGGATCCATCCTGGAGCTGGTTGGAATTGGGTCTGCCAGACATGGGGGAAGCTTCTGGCAGCATCTCACAGAAGCCACTCCTGTAACCCTTCCCACTACCAAAACCTGGCCATGCAAACCTGATACATCTAGTTTTATATTTGTTGACTTTACACTAAGAAATTATTTCAGGATCCATTTCCTAGTACTATAGCAGGGAACACAGGATTCCTTATATATACGACCTGCAAAACGCTGTAGGAGAAAACACAGTCTGTGCTGTGTGGTACAATTTAGAGCATCTGTGATGACAAATCTTTCCAAGTTGTATTTTTCCTGCTGCTCTCTGACATTTCTCTGTGTTGGGGTATAAGTTACATAACAGTGATTCTCAACAGACATCAACAACAGGGACCTCAGCTTCAGCAGCACCATAGATCTTTAAATTATGTTGCTGTTACTGTTTGTTTCCTTATCTCATTGCTGTTTCCAGTAAATTGTTATCTCAACACTTAATCTCTGCCTTTTGTCTCTCTCTGTCACAGGAGGGGATGGGGGGAAGGGAGTGACTGTGTGGGGCTTAACTTCCAGCTGAACTTAAACCACAGGAAGCAGTATGGGTTTTCCTTTTGGCTGTGGGGCAAAAAGTTTTATTTCTATTTAATTTCCTTAGGAAGGTATCCTAAGTATGTCATCAAAGAGCAGCAATGCATTTTTGCAATGGCTTCTAATTAAAAACTCTTCATGAACTTTATTTTTTTGTGGCACGCAGGGGCAAGGAAAGGTTTAGTGTTATTGTTCAAGTCCATTTTATACTATATCCTTAGGAGTAGGTAATGAGTGAAGTTGAGGAAGTGACCATTAATATGCTTTAAATGGCTTCTCATTTCTTCTGTCTTCTCTCCTGTGTGCTCAGAAACGGCTTGAATTATGGAAATAGAAACTGGCTCTGTTTTTTGTCTAAATTCCTGCAGATTCCTGCTGTGGTCAGTGGAGGTGCAGAACCACTGTATTAGTTCTCCAGGAACAGAGATTGTATCTGTAACTTGTCAAAACACGAAGTCAGTTTTAAAAGTATCTCCCCATTGCCATTCATCTGCTGAAGGAACAATAAAAGGCCCTAGTGCAAGGCTGGGGCTCAGAGACACAAATGTCATTCCTCTTTCCCACATCCTCTGCTGCATACATGGGCCTGCTCTGAGGGTCTCTGGGTTTGAGGCAATTGAAGTTCAACTTTCAGGCCTTCATATTGAGTTTCTGGCTCTGCAACAAGTTCATCTGAAACTTACAGTAAATCTCTTGATCCTTCTGCAAGACACAGATAATGATCCTTTCTATGTAAACAGCGGGAGGCTCAGGAAAAGCAGTAGTTACTACACATACATCTGGATCCTCACACAGCAGAGCCTCACTCTCAGCTGATCCTAATGCATTAGTGATGGTTCTTTCATATCTCTGTCTGGGCTGTCCTCATACTCTGGCCAGCAAAACAGCCTGGAGGCGTTTCAGGGGTGGAGACTGGATATTTTAAAATGTTATTTCTGCTACAGGCTAAGAAACTTTAACCCTTCAGGGATAAATTATTTGCTGCTGCGGTGCTGAGATCATTGTCCCTCCATGGAAGGAAGGCTAATACAGATGTTTTTTCTCAAAATTGCTGGCCTTTCCCCTTGTTCACCTCCTGTTCTCTGAGGTACCAAGATCTGTGTACTAAATGGTATATAGTACACAGCTATTGTTTTTTTCTTCTGGAAAAAAATGATGGGCTCAATTGTTCTGTTCCCTAGACTGAATCACTTTCTGCCCAATAGTGAACCACAGATGGATTTGCCTTACTTGATTTCAATATTGTATCCTGACTCATGGAAGAATATTTAAAAAACATGTCATCAGTACCCTTAAAAGGTAACTAGACTAATTTTCCCTTCTTACCTTTCTGTCACTAATTCAGAACTATAAAATGCTTAATTATACTGCACAGATATCCATTCTTTCTTGTGCAGCACTTAAAATATTTTGTTCTCCTACCAAAAGATTTTCTTCAATATTTATAGTCTAGATGCTTTTTACGTGTCTTGGACTCTGTAGATTCTCTAATTCCTTTCAAGAGTCCTTATTTCTGAAATGACTCTTGTGTGGTTTCATTTCACATTGCTCTCCAGAGTACAGCTTCACACAGTCTTCTGCATTATTTATTTTTTTTTTTTTAATTTTAAATCATTATCATCAGTGCATAGAGTTTAACAATCACAGATCTTTCCAGTCTCCTTGAGAAGGGGAGGAGGGTGAATGTGACACAAGTGCAGAGTTCAGACAACAAGGGCACTTTGGGGACTCAAGTCTGCAGGATGTAGAAATTTGTGCTTCATAAATCACTGAGCTGTAGCCAATGCAGGACAGATCATCTCTGCTACAGATGATCTTTTGTGGAGCATTCCATTAAAAACAACTAGCTGGAAAACTATGGTCTAGCATAAGGTTAAACTATTCTACTGAAAATGGACAACCCAAAACTTATCTGCCAGGTTTGGCTGACAGTACTGAGCAATAAGCCAGGGAGCTGAATGCCTTTAATTCATGCAAGGACAGGCCAGCATTTGGAGGCTTTTAGAGTTGTGATGGTCAAGTAGATAAAACGGAGAGTTATCCTCTACTGCTTCTTCCTGTCAAAAAAAACCAAGGCAGGGGAGGAATTAGCACCTTAATCTCATTGTCATGGGCAAATTTGAGGTCGGGAAACCAGTCTCTTCCCTCAGAGGGTGTGAGCTGTGGCACTTCACCAAGGATGGAGAGCCTGGCTGGGGTAGTGCTGCACAGAGGAAATGACTTTGCTGATCAGGAAAGATGACATGCGACCACAGTGTCTTAGTACAAGGGAGAACTAAGGTATCTTTATTGGCCAAGAAATAATCCCTCTCCTTTAAATTTAGAAAAGAGAACTTTAATTGGAAAAATATATATATGTATGAAAGGGTAACAGTAGACACACACATATGTAAATATATCCAGAAAAGAACCAAACAACAACAGTTTGTAATAAACCCCTCCCCCCCAAATGACAAAAGCGAAACAGTTAAAGGGTCTTTTGGCTACACTCCCCCCCCCCAAAAAAAAAAAAAAACAAAAAAAAGGGAGATGCAATTATATCTACAGACAGCAGGCAGTGATGTCACACCCGGCCAGCTGGGCTCTCCTCAGGGGTGATGGCAGGCAAAGTTCCCAGGTCAGCTCCCATGAGAAAAAATTGGAAAGAAAAGCAGCAACAATCCTGTCTCCGCCAGGGCAGGAAACAGGGGCTCTCTCGCTCTTTTTTCCTCACGGCAACCCCTGTGGTGGTCTCGATTGCTCACGGATGAAAACGGTCGAGTTGGAGAAGGGAAAAAGAACACAATCCAGTATCCAGTGATGCCAGGATCAGAGTGTGTGTCCTCCGTCCTCCTCACTCTGCCAAGAGCTGAGCTCCTGACCTGCACAGAAAGCACAGAAACCCCGACCCCTTTCCCCACCCGAGCCTGTCTTCCCTCCCCCTCCCAGCCTGGGGAGAGATCAGAACAAAAGGCTCTGGCTAAAGCAGTTAACATCAGGATATGCACATCCATTGTGCCCTTTGTTAACCATCTTTACCGACACTAAGACGTTGGCTCCAAGCTTTTTGGAAGGAATTCCAACTGAGGTTTGAAACTAAAACACACAGTCAGTGTGCTGGAAACAAGAATTTTTCATGGGAATGTTTGTTGTTTACAATTTTACACAAACACTCTTAAAGCACAAAAGCAGTCTGTTACAGCCCAGAAACACTGTGCACAGCATCTTTGGGTGTTTATTTATGAATACAATACAGTGTGGTTCCAGGGGGAGCTGATCAAGTTGCACAAAAGATTTAGGAGTCCATTCTGTAGCTGTAATAATGCTTTTAGCACTTTCTCAAATCCTTTCTTATATTCCAACATAGCAGCTTGTGCTGATTTATCTTTTGGACCATAAACCATTTTATGACTTCAGTATTTTGGAAGTGATATCATGATAAAATGGATTTTAGCCACAAAATAATACACGCATATTCTGTTTGTAAATGTGTTAAGTCTGTTTTTGAGAAACTAACTGCTTGTGAAGCTATTAGCACAGTACTGGTAATACCCTACAATATCACTCTAAAAGTGATGGCAGGTTCTTGTTAATGAGTAATCCTGTTTTAATGCAACTCCATTGAAAAAATCACAATTGAAAAATCATATTAAAGAAAAAAATTATTCCTCTCAGAGACTTTAAGCAATTTTAGTTTGTTTTCTAATAATTTAATCAAAAGAGTTCTTTAAGTTTTCTATGAAATGAAAATATAACAGATATTTAAGCCATACCAAGACTTGTCTAAATGTTCAGCAGGTAAATGTGATGAAATTAACTTCAATTCAACATTTAAAATAATAACAACAGAGCAGGGTAGTACTGTCCTGAGCTGGCATCCTAAAGGAGCATGGCCTCAGATGGGGCAATCCCAGTGCACTGTTTCTGTGGAGGGAATTCAGGCACGGAGAAGCACTGGCAGCGATACCCAGGCTTTAATAGGTACATGAGCAATAACTCCCTCTGCAGTGCTTAGGAGAAAGTAATTCCATTTAGGACTACATAAATTTTCAGTTTGTTAATTAGGTTAAGAGAGGAAAAATAACATTAAGAACTTTCACTGGAGTTGTATTAGCTTCAAAATTGCAAGGAAATTGAACAAAAATGTATATTATCCAATAGCTTTGGCAACCAGCTTTACTTCCAAACCAGAGCCCCAGAACATTTAGACATGTGTTCTTTCTTTTTTAAAATTGTTTTTAATAATTTGCTTTTCATTAAAATTTATCAAACAGCTGGTGAAGTAGTTATCCAAATATGTAAGATAGAATTAATCTGAAATCTATCTTTTTCAGGAAGCATCTATCATAGTAGATGTACTCAGTCCAGGTATCCCAGATCATACACAGGAAGATCATACCAAGTAGCCAAAGCCTTTTTTGGAAAATGTCAGGTCCCTCTTCAAAACTGACTGTGCATGCTGAGGTCACGGCCAGTCATCAGGTCAGCTTTGGTAAGACCCTGGGAACTGTCCTTAACAGGATTTCCAATTGCCAGTAACAGGTGAGAGTCACTGAATCTCACCGAGAGACTTCAGGAGTGCGGAGAAACCATCAGGAATATTTTTGGTAATGCAGACAGCAGTTGAGTGTAAATCATAAATCAGCTTTCTATAAGAGAAGTTTTATTAGGTTCAATAGAGGGAGATTAATCCACTCTAAAACCTCACAAGCTGGTGCTTTAGATACAAACACATGAGTGGAAAGCCTTGAAAACTGGCCTTTGAATTCTCAGCTGAGGATCCTGACAAAGAGAGGGAGATTTTATGTGTTGCACTTAGCCTTCAACTGCTCACAGGTGAAAACACTTTTGTTCATGTATTCCTACCTGGAATATGAAGGTCTTGGATCACTTCTGAAAGTAGTCATGAATTTCCAGCTCAATACTTGGGGAAAGAATTCACTGAAGTAACAAAGCTGGCAAGTGGCTTGACCTATCCCTTGCTTATGAATATTTGCACTTGGTCTTAAAATTCCTTTTAGACCTCAGTAGTTGAACGTGTCCAATGTATTCACCACATGCCAGTTAAACAGAAGTTCAGATGAAGCATCAAAGACCTTATACACAACTCTAATCATTCCTGCAGACAGTAAGAATTTCATCTCTCAGCATGGCTCTGTAGGCACTTGCCCTCTTTCTGAGGTTTCTACTTCCAGAAACCCAGCTTCAGGGGTTTAAGTGTTTGCAGTAGATGAGCAGAGTAATAGTTTGTCTCAGGTACAGGGCAAAACATGAGAAATAACATCAGCCTTGGTGCAATCCCTATCCTCTCACCCTTTGCTGGCAGCAGAAAGCTGACAGCTCTCGGATTTGTTACCACTGCCAGTGATGAGGCAGTTCTTGGAGCTTTTGAACCAAGCCCTGTCTAAAATGGACAATCTCAAACCAGAGCAGGTTTGGTTTATTTTGGGGCAGGCATGAGAAGTATTCCCCTTCAGAAGACCTTCACAAGTCTCTTTTTGGCCCAGGGTCCTTTTGGGCTGGACTTCATAACCCATCGGGACCATCATGAGGAAAAGCGGTCCTGGTGCCAGACTCTTGTCACCTTCCTTAGGGGAGCAGAAGGCAAGAGAGGAGTAAATTCAGGGAAAAGTTAGAGAAACTGCTACTCCAACCTCAGAATACAACCTCCGTTTTCCATAGTTTCTCAGAGTGGGTGCTGAGCCGTGCAATGGGGTCACTGGTGCAAAGAGCACACCAGTGTGAACAGCTTCACTTAAAACACAAGGCAGGCACAACTACAGCATGTGCAACACCAGTATGAGGTAAATACCTGCACACACATCAGGAGTCAGTGCCAGGTGGGCACAACAGCCTCCAGCTGTACTTACCTTTTCCTTTTGGTTCTGGTCCCTGCTTCTTATCTGTAGTGCATACTGAGGGGAACAGCACGTCCCTCATTATTTAGATTTACTGTTCTACTGGTAGCAGTTCAGAGCAAAACAGAAGGGCTTAATCATCCCACCCCCACCAACTAAGGTCTGGAGAGAGCAGTGGGAAACTACAGCCCCACCAGTTGCTTCCCCAGTGCTGGGGGCTTGTTCCAGCTGCTGCCTGATGCTGCTCTGTGTTCTGAGAGGGGTTGCTGCAGTCACTTGATTTTGATTGTGGAGCCAGCATCTGATCAGACTTTTAACCTGGAGGGGGAAGCAAAGCAAAATTCTGGTGAGTTAAATTATCTTGTACTGCATACAATCATCCAGCATAATGCAGCTCAGCAATAACATTCATGTTGCCATTAATGGAAAACACTTCACATTGCACTCCAGAGATTTTGTTGTTGTTGTTTCCTTTGGTATGGAAGTGATCCATTCGGTTTGGAGCTGCCTGAACAAAGCCTAGGGGCTCAGACACCAGCAGCAGCAGCTCTCTAAGTATCTGTCTTCCTGTGTAATCTCTCACTGACTTGAAGGAAATGTGTCAATTGCTGCCGCTATAGGGCTCTGTGTATATAAGACACACGCTCAGCTGAGTGGCCCTATGGGGCAACATTATTTATTTGCTGATTTACCTCAAGTAAATCATGATAATACTTCAACAGAATTGCCTTGGCTTCAACAAAATGTGTCAAAGCATTTTAAACAGAACATTCAATCTGTGCCTTGCTCCCTCATGTCGTGAAGTAAAGAATTAAAAGCATGACTATGCACTATGTTGGTAGAAGTCTGAAAATGCTGATGAAATACTTGTGGGGGAAAGTGGGGCATATTCCAGTATGCTCAAAAATATCTCAAGTTTTCTAAACATTAAAACTTGTCTTGGAAACTTTTGGTCATCTTGAAAACTAAATAAGGATGATAATAATTATGTCAGAAGACCAGAATCAACATTTCGTCCTCTCTCTGCATTCAGGCTGCTCTCATCAAGCTGACAGGTGCCTGTTCACCTCCAAGGTAAAGATGGCTGAAGTGCTGACAGCAGAATGGTGACACTTGACCCACAGACAACAGACTTCCAGGCAGTCTGGATGCAGCTGGAGGACCAAGCTGGGCTTCCAGAGGTTGGAGTCTGGTGGAGGTATCATTACATTACCAGAGACAGGACACTGTTTTATGTCCTTGGTCCCTAAAATATTCAAAGGATAGTTTTACTCCTGGCTGAATGAAACAACCCATTGAGACATTTTATTAATGTTTCTTTATTGTTTGATGATGGTTTGCATAGCTTAAGGCTGTCTACTCTGTTAAAATTAGCAACGACGCTTTGTGATGGAAAAAGTCATCCTCTTTTCTCACTGGAGTCATTCACAAACCAAGAAGGGATGCTGCAGCCAGCCCTTAATTGAATTTTGTGGCATTTTGAATGATAATGCATGAGTCTCCTCTCCAAATCAGAAATGAGGAATTATTACACAGAAGGATAAACAGGATAAAAATGAAAATTAATGCTCTTCGAAAACAAATCAAGTATTTCTGCAAATCTGTTTACTGGCATTTCTCTTCATAGACTCGTAAATTAGAAGTCTCTGTTATTGAACCCACACCCGTCAAAGATGATCATTCCCTAATTCCATGCATTTTTCACTCCTGGTAAAAGACCATGAAGTTGCATAGAGCATTGGAAGAATTACTTTAAGTAGTATGGTAAATAGACTGAGCTTATTAATCTCGTCATAAACCAGGAACATAGGGGTTGGATTATGGAGGGGAAGGTTCATGTTTTCACCCCTTTTCTAAGGTAGTTAGACATTGGTAGGGGGGATGGGGTATAAACCAAAAGTGCAGGAGAAGAAAATGAACTTGTTCTCTGAAATTGTTTTCCTTTTCCATTGAGATCTAAAAGTAGATCCTATCAAGTAATGATTTGCTGTGTCACTTACAATGTTTAGAAATGAAATTGGCAATTACCAGCCCTCTCTACATGTCAAGGGTTGCTATACAAGGTTGGCTCAGCATCCACAGCAAAGAGCATTCAGGCCTTTCAAATTCAGATCTTAGTTTTAACTGGACATCAGAGAAGTCCATCATAAAATAAGAAGAAACAATACAGGCAATCTAGTTTCTGGACAGCAGTTCTTATGGCAATATTATGAAATATTAAGGCTGGGAGACTGATTATTTTTCAGTGCAGAAATCTTCCCTAAGCTTCTTAGCAATTTGGATTTTTTTTGTTGTTGTTGTTGGTTTTACTGGGAGAAAAATTAAGTAAAGAACTTCAATGTAGACATTTTTTGATGTAGGTCTACTGCACTACATACCACTTAGTATGTTACAAGAAGTCAATATTAGCAGCACTGATGAGATTCAATGAGATATAACACACTATTCAGGATATAAGTCTGTTTTCAGAATAACTTGTTCTTAAAAACTGATTTTTTTTTAGGTTTTTTTTTTTTTTAGGGAGCTGTCTTCATTATTTGGGTCAGGAGATATGTATTTATGGATTTTCTAAAAAGAACTTATTTAATAGGGTTTGTGGAAGGAGTAGGGCAAAGGAGTTCCAGGTGGCTTGAGGCATTTTCTTTTTCCTTGGTCCTATTTCAACTGTCCTTCATGAAACTGAGCTAACAAGTCAATACTTGTAGTCTCTTGTACTAGTAAATTTTACTTGAGTTTAGGAGACTTTTCACATGCTTTTTCTCCTAGCTGAAAACAAGCACAAGAAAACAATCAGAAAACAAAACTAGGGTTAACACCAGAAGAACTACCAGAAGAAAGCAATTTAATGTCTGTAAATTAGAAAAACACTTTCACCTCATTAAAAAACCATTAAATGGTTGAAGCATGGAGGATCAGCCCTGCTAAGAGGTTAGGTATGTCTGTGAAATGTTAAGAAAAATAAGCTGGAGAGGCTTTAGCTTCTCCTGGGAAAGCTATTTTTGCACACATGTGATGCCTCAGGAGCCTGTAGGAATGCAGGAGCAACTGATTTCCTCCTGGGTGCCAAAGATCATGTCTTGGAGTGTTTAGTTTTACCATTTCCAGTCCTTCAGATGTGTCTGAGACCACTGTAATGGGAAGGGCAGTTTACCATACCCCATAGTCTGCTTTATGTACAAGAGTGTGGTACGTCTGCATAGATGAAGTTGCTGTCAAAATACTAGTTTCTCATACATAATGTAGAACTTGAAACGAAATGCTTGGATAGGTAGGTAGCACTGACTGGTACTGTTGTAATTTCATCTAATAGAAGACTTGCCCTGACTGGGATTGAGGCATTTCCTGGTGTTTGTTAACCACCTGCTTGATTTATCCATGAGCAAACCTCACCCTCTAGAACCTTGTCTTTTGTCAAAAGTTGTCTGTTATGAGGAACGGACTCAAGAAAAGACAAGGGGTGAGCTTCAGCTGCACTGGTTGTTGGATAAACTCAGTAGAGATGTGCTCCTCTGTATCTCAGTGTTCATTTCTCAGTGAGCATTTTCTGTAATAGGCATATCTGAAAACCAGGCTGTGAACTAAATTAAGAAACCATAAAAGCTGGGACTGACGAGTGCCTCCTGCTCTAAGAAACAAGACTGCTTGTTTTGAAGAGGGTCATAAGGGCACAGAAACCCAGCCCTATCAGTAAATCCTGGGAAATGTGGGGGATTCCTTCTAGCCTGGTAGAAGGGTGAAGGAATTAGTTTGAAGAGCAAGGAATGAGCCTCAACCTCTGATCACAGCTCCTGATGTCTGGGGAGTTCAGAGCACTTGTGCTCTCCCATGACTTACTGTGCACAGCTCTGAATTCTAGGATGGAGCAGGGACCGTACCAGCTCTTCCCATGTGTGAGCAAGGACAGGAAACTTCTGATTCAGGACATGTTTGCACCTGTTTGATAAACTGTTGATTTTTCTCTTTCTAATTTTTTCCCCTCCTTCTGTTGTCAGCTTATTTTTAAACACAATGAGAAATTGTCATATGAATTATAACACTATAAAAACATTTTAGAATTCACTGGAGTTTATCTTTCTTTTTCCTCCCTTAAAAGAACCACGTGAAAGTTTCTGACTCCCTTCATAATCACAGGAAAATCACTTTGGCCCGTCAGGAGAGTATCAGCTTTGCATTAGCAAGTTGGCTTGAACACAAAATGACCTTTTTACATTCTATGTATCCACCTCTCTAGAATTAATCATTTATTCAGCTGGTAGTTTATTTAAACATAAGCACACACACAAAAAGGTGCAGGTAGAGTGTTTTCAGAATCCAAATGTTTGCTTTCTACCTCTTTAAACCACCTACCCACCACAAGGGTGAAAGCTGCCAAGTGGCAGCTGAAAGCAGCATTTTGCCTTCGATTAGTCATATCTGAGTTTATTTTTTAATTTTTCCTTTTCCCTGTGAGATAGTGCTGCTGGGACAAATATGTAACAACAGAGGGCAAACGAGGTCACTGGAAAACCAGCTCATGGGGCATGTCTGGCTTGTGAATGAGTTCATGACTTCTGTTAGGGGCTCCCATTCTCCCATGGAAATTACATTTCCTGCTGTAGACAGGTCACGTTCGCTGAGCCAACAACTGCCTCTGGGCAAGCGGGAGGGAACACTGTGCAATAAGCACACAGCACTTAATCTGGGGGATGCTGCACACAGGGCAGGAGGAGAGGGAGCCCTCCCAGTATTACTTAATAACCCTGACAGCCCAGAGTGCTTGAGGAGCACTGTGTGCTCTCAGGTGTCTGCTCCAAGGGCAGGGATTGTGTGAAACATTTCACTTCCCTCACAGTATGAGAAATGTATTTTATGGCTACTAATGTTAATCACTTGGGTTCAGGCTGGGCCAAGGGTGCCCAGTGACAGACCAGGGTCACATTAGGTAGTTTACAGACACCCAAGGAAAATATTTCTTTTTGAGACAGAGGCCAATTTAGAGAGACCAAGTATTTATGCCACAGCTCCCTGTGAGCTCCAGGAGGAGTGGGGGAACTGTCTGATATGACAACTTACAAAAGCAATACACACACATGAGTTAATCCTGTTTTGGGAGTTGGGGGTTCATGGGTTTGCATATGGTTGAGCATGAGGGTCATTCCCAATGGGGCCTGATGAGCCTTGATTTCACATTTGTCTTGTGAAGTATGGAAAGATTTCCTGGAAAAATTCCCAGTGAAAGGCACTGGAGGTGGCTGACTTCCCCAGCTGGTTTTTCAAGGTGGTGAATTCTCATGCGACTATGTTATAAAAATGGCCCGGCCAAGGGAGAAGAGCACATGCCCTTCAAAGGCACACCCAAAATCAGGAGCCTTGAGTGTTAGAATTGTGATCTTTTTCCCTAGCCCTCAGACAATTGTTATGACTAATTAAAAGCATTTCTTAAAAAATGGTCTTTGTTTGAAAGGAGAAAACCAAGGTAAAGTATCCTCAAATGCCTACTTGAGGTCTGCTTTCTGTGTTACAGCACTGGCTTGCATTTGACGTAGGGTTAAGCAAATAGGCTTTATTCTGTACTGTAGCTTTTGTTTCACAGTGTGACATCTTTTTAAGGCCAGAATGACTCAGAGTTATAGTAGACTGACTAATCTATAACTGATATAATAGTTGGAAAGCTTCCTTGCCTGAACCAGTATCTGGGAGCTGCTCAGCATAGGCCTACCCAGGTTTGTGACCCATTTATTGTCATTTCATCTGATAACAAAGAAGGTAAAGGTGGTCACAACCCCAACTTTCTTTATGACCTCAGAAGTGAATCAGCACCAAATCCACAGGTATTTCTGTTGGCATTGCTTTCAGGACTATCTGGAAAGTCTGCAGTGCTGTTCATACTCTGGCAAATGAAAAACGATTGTTGCCCTGAAATGGCTACACAAAGTTCCTGTTGGTGTCCCCAGGCTTGGAGAGCAATTCAGACACAGCTGATCGCAGGCAGATAAGCTACAGGTACACAAAAGATGCAGATTAGACACTGCAGCCTAATTAATTCCTTAACTAACAGCATTAACCCAATAAGAAAGGTTTACCACAGATGTAAGCATTTATCTTTAGACCCAAATCTGCCAGATTGAAGGCTACTTACTCAAAGCCAATTTTTTTTTTTTCTTAAGGTCCTTCCATGATCTTGTGTTAGACTGATGTGTGCCTCGCTCACAATTCCAGAAAATACCACATACTCACAAAACAGCATCAAAGGGAAATTAGGATAGAATAGTATAATTCCAGTTGGAAGGGACCTACGATGATCTTCTAGTCCAAATGCCTGACTACTTCAGACTGACCAAAAAAAAGTTAAAGCATGCAGAAAACCCCCTTTTTTTCCTTGCCTTGCCTGCTCAACTGAGAGTTCCCTCTCTGCAGCACTGGGCCCTGGCCCTTTGCACAGGGCTGAAGGGGAACCTTCTGCCATAACTGGGCTCCCCCAAGCTGGCTTATCTCAGGAGCATCACAAGAGGTACAGCAGATTCTGACTGAGAAATGGAATTAAATTTAATTCCTCTTTCCAGTCCTCCTCTCCACTCACAGATGTGAGAACTTAAACAATCAGATATATTCAGCTTCTAGTTTTAGTGCATGGGTGTTTCTAAATGCTTGGATAGTTACCCTAACGAAAGCTTAAGAAAGCTCTAGAACAACTCAAATAGTCTTACTCATTGCAGATTCCCCAAAGGATGTAAAATTTAAACTGAGTTCCTGCTTGGAGAGGAAATGAAAAGAGAGAGGAAGGGGTATGGGAGAATCAGAGGGGTTTTAATTAGTTTGTGCAGAGGCAGTGGAATTAAGTGTTGTAATACCTCAGTGCTTCTATGCACATTGTTGTCTCCAGGGTCAGCTCTGTGAATCTGCTGAGTGACAGAAGGAAAGGGTAACCTTATTGCTTCTTTCTCCCGTGTTCTAATCTCAAATCAGCACAGCACTGTTAAATTCTACTTTTACCTCTCCTTCTTGTTGGCTTGAAAAGAGCTCTATCCCAACCCAGAAGGGAAGAGAAATGACACTTGGGTCATGTACATATCTCACTTCTGGACTCTTCCAGCAGTACTGCAGCTGCCAGCCCCGTTGATCTGGTTTGTTAAGTGTTTAATTCAGCAATGACCTACTCTATCTTCTGAATAAGAGAAACCACCTGGATCACACCAGCTTTTCTGTATTCTGCCCCTGGCAGTCAGCTGGTTGTGGCTCCTGCAGCACTGGCTGCAGGGGTGGACACAGCAGCTGCAGATGCTCCTTTTCCCCAAACGAAACATGGCACAACTAGTTTTCAGCACTTGCTCTCCAGATACTGCTCTTTCATAGAGAATGGCCTAAAGACCATAAAGTGATGCCAAACTTTCTATCAGCATAATGCCAGACATTTAGAAAACTGACTTGACCTAGTTTCTGATTTGTAGAATGAAGGAGTGACTTGAAGTTTAATGTGTGAAAAAAGATACTTCATTAAAAAATCGTGTAGCACACATACTCCTTCCTTACAATCTCATACTTCTACCATGCCATGCATGCCGCTAATTCAAAAGGCTGATACAGTCGCAGGCAGCCCAGCTTCTAGGATTTACCATTCAAACACACTTGAACTGGCATGAAAAATGCAATAAAATAATTCTTTCAGACAAGTTTAGAGAGAGGTATTCCCAAAAGACAGAATTCTGGCTTCCAGCCACATAAAGCTTACACTTTGTCAATAACACAGTGAAGGAAGGCATGAATGAATTTTATTTCATTGGACAAGTGACTTGGAATACAGATGAGGCAGGGTGAGCATATAAACCTTTAAATAAATGTTTTAGCACTATCTGGAAGGGAGGAATGCAATTGATTCCAATCTTTTCTGACAGAAAATCAGTTCCTCTAAAGCTCTTGGGGCAACAAACACTAACTAAAAGCGTCTGTTACTAATAAAATCTTTAAGTACAACAAAACAAGATGTTGTCATTTGAAATTAATAAGCTACAATTAATGCAAATTATTACTCTGTAGTTTAATTGAGATATTAAACTGTGATATGAGGTCTTTGTTTTACTATGACTTTAAGAGCCATGAAACTTTGTAGAGGGATCTTTGAAGAGCTCGAGGAAAACCCAGCAGAGCAACAGCTGACAAAGGCCCCCGACAAAACACAGTGCAAACAGCAGCAGGAGGAATCCAAACCACTCTTGCTCTGGGCTGGGGTTTCTCTCTAATAAGCACAACTGGTACCTGGAATTGCTAAAACAGTTAATATAAAATACCTATCTCTGATCATGCCCAACAACATTCTGTTCTGTTTTGTGGGAGTTACTTCTTACAAAGTTGTTTTGTGGAAAACCTTGACCTTTTCCTCCCTCTTTGCCTGTTTAACATGAACCTTGTGTTACTCTCTGCAGTGATACTACAAGCTGGAGCAGTAAAAACTGCTGCTATAATTCTGTTTTTGTTTTGCCAACATATGTTATGTGTTGGAATGAAGGGGGGCATTTAGTGTTTTAGAAGAGCCATGTTTGGAATTTCTACAAGAGAAATCCACTGCAAGTGGCCATTTCTTTTACATTATAAATCTAACTCAAACCAGTATATGGAGCTGCAGTTTTATTTGCAAAAACACAGGCTGATAAAATTTACAAATAACATTCAACATTATTGACTGGGGGCTTGAGGATGGCTGGTATAGCTCAAAGAAGGGACTGTACTCAGTTACAATCTGAATTTCAAATGACATGGTGGCTCATTCCCACTGCCAGTCCCAAACCAGCTCAGAAGAATCACTATATTTTTAGTATTATTTAATATTTTAAGTATTGTATTAGTACTTTTCCTAATGTCTTCCATAATGGAAGCAAAAGCAGCAGAATAGAAAAAAAAGTCTGGTGTTTGTACAGAGTACATTCAGTGGCTACATTAATGCTTTTAGCCTAAAATATGTAGCAGGAGTAGTACTGCTACACTGGTAATCTGTTTATTAGTTGACAGAAAACACTTTTTGCATTGAATTTTCTTTCAGGTTACTACTTATTGAAAGAGACCCTTTGGATTAAGTCAGCTAACATGTTTAAAAGAAGGGAAAAAAGAAAAATCATACAATTCCAGCTACATGTGCTTTCAATTGTTATTACCTGATATAGAGCACTCAGGGTCTCTCTTTCCATGCCTTCCCGGGCCATAAATCACAGAATTTCAGTGTCTCAACTTTTGCTTTTCCATCTTAATTCTTATTTTCATTTTTATAAATAACTATTCAACCTTCAGACTTCAGTATGACCAGGCTTTGGCACTATACGAAAAACACAA
Organism: Xenops minutus; assembly: GCA_035221455.1. Classification (NCBI taxonomy): domain Eukaryota; kingdom Metazoa; phylum Chordata; class Aves; order Passeriformes; family Furnariidae; genus Xenops; species Xenops minutus. Next base: position 8,916,876 of record JAWWEE010000048.1, on the reverse strand, counting down.
GCAGTGAGGTCAAGATTTAGAAATAGAAAATTGTATCTCTATTTCCATATTTCTAGAGTGAGAGAGGCAATAGAAACTATTTCATTATCTTGTTACAGAATCAAACCTCCAATGCTCAGGGTAGCTATTTCTGAAGGGGCTGCCTTTCAATTTTGCCAAAAAAAGCATTGAGCAACTGCATGGAAAAAAAATAATCAAGTGTTAAACAGTGGCCAACATTTTCCTTGCAGCTGATGGATGAGTCTTGGTGGTAATCGATACTTCTGCACTGCTGAACCCAAAATAATTGCACAAAATCTCCAGGGCTTAAGGCTTGTCTCAGAAACCTCTGAGAAATACATCCTAGAACCCTTAGCACCAGCAAAGGGTAGAGTATAGGAACATAGACCTTCTGCTCTCCTCTCTGAATTCCTTATTTCTGGCAGCAGATACCACATGTACATGTACAAATGCTTTAAATAAACTTCTGGTTTTGAATGACACTAAAAAGTGCAAGTTTACATTCTGCAGTGAGGTGCCCTCATAGTTAAATCTATGAAAGAAACACTCTTGTACTTAGAAACAATTTTTAAACGTGAGTTTTAACATTCCTTCAACATGAACACAATTTCCTGCCTTGTGAAAAAGTTCTTCATATTTGAAGTGCTGAAAATGTTTCCAGATAATTCCTTTCATGTTTTTGGTCTTTATGGAAATCTTTCGAAAGTTCTTCTTGATTTCAAACAGAGAGAGGTCCGGAACTTTGGTAACTAATTTTCATCCAGCTCTAATGACTGCAGATCCCATCAGTGGGCAGCAGGGGCCTTTGTTTTATACAAAAGCTGTTCAACTAAGGAGTGATTCTATAGGCAGTGCTGATACTGTACATCTTTAAAATCTCTTACCTTCTAGGGAATTGCTTAAATAATGAGAATTTACTGATTGACATACCATGAAAAACTTTCAATGGAGTAATTTAACAAGTATTTCCATCTTCAGGTGAAGGCTACTTTTCTTTTGTTAAATATAATTTTCAAATAAAGTTTTCCCTAGTGCTGAAGAGTAGGCTAGTTGTGCCTTGGTAAAGAGATGGCTGTGACAAATGACTGGATGAAGCAGTAATCTCAAAGATGACTTGGATGAAAAAATAAATAAAAAAAACACCAATTATTGTAATTATAAACCCAGAAAAATGGTGTGACTTTCTTCATGTCAGAACATACAACTCTTTCAAAGAGTTATAAAAACTCTTTTAAAGTGCTTTTAAACACTTAAGCACTCTTTTAAAGAACTCCCTGCTTAGTAGAAAAACATGGAGCTTGGAGCTCCAGGTCAAGGGAAGGTGTGTTTGGCAATTTAAATCAGCTCCTGTGTACCCTAAGCTCTCCTTAGAGCTGCCCTGGGGTCTCACAGCTGGATGGCCCAGCATTAATGCCACTTAGCAAGGGTTGCCCACAGCCACATTTCATAGTACTTGGCCTTTGTGCTCGTCCTCCACAGCCATGAAACTTCCTTTTCCTTTTTGTGGCACTTTTTTCAAAACAGTGGTGATTACTGGCATGGTGTGTTCCCAGCATGGTACAGGGAGCACACTCAGGATAGCAAGTGGTGCCATTAAACAGTGAGCAACTACCTGGTGTGGTGGAAGAGCCAGAGCAGTGTTGGATATATCCATAGTGTCTGGGTAGAGTTCATAACAAACTTTCCTGGAAAAGAGGTTTATGTTTTCCTCTAGGACTAGCTGGGGGTCACTCCAGAAGGCAATATGGAAGTGAACTCATGTGCTTGCAGTATGGAAAACTTTCCTACAGCAAAGCAGGGAGATGAGGCAGACTTTGCCTTCTGCTTTCCACTGGAGGCACTTTCCTTAACTTGCTGTACCATATCCTTCATTTCATATCGCTGCAGTGCTTCCTCTGATTCCCTGTCCTCCTCCTGTTCTGATGAGATGCTTTAACAGCAAGGAAGTTCATGATACTAATTTTTCCAAATATAGCTACTTGAAAATATTAAATGAATGAAAATCAAGCATTTGTACATACACAGAGGGACAAATTTGGTTTTGATCAGCTGAAGCTTTATTCCAAATGTTAAGTCTCAAGACATTTCTGCTGACTTCACAAAATAATTAAAACTTGTGGCGAGGGAGTTTTATTTTTCAGGGTTTTTTTACTAGCTGTATCTAATAGTAAGGAAAAGCACCATTTTCAGCATATCCAACTGTGCATGCTTTCCAACAACTAACCCAAACTTAAATTTCTCATCAACAGGCAAAGATTTAGGTGGATGACCCTGATTCACTGCACATGTAGGTCTAAACAGCTCCACTTTCAGCTGCAACAGCTTTCAGGAGTGATCAACCTTGAACATGCTGTTTCACAAAAAATGAGTTGGTGGTTTTAGAGCTGTGTTTTCTCCATAGTGAAAATGCCAGGATACTGCCTCATCAAGCTAGCTGTCATTGCCGGCCGCCTTTGTGGAGCCACTGGGATGCACAACTGCAAGGGAATCACTTTGTGTCTCTTGGAGGTGGGGAACAGCACTCTAAATCAGCAGGCTTGGTGCTGCTAGAAGGAAGGATTCTGAGAACACTATCTGCTCCAAGGTAGATCAGTGGGGATGATTTTGGAGTGTAATCCACACAGTCACCCTCAAGTGCATAAAGTACCAGACTTGTGGCAGCTCCCACAGAGCACTGCCCCATGCTGCTCCCACTGCTCTCCCTCCCTGCCCAGCAGAGCAGCCTTGGGCTGAGCTCCCCCTCTTTAAGAGGGCAATGGCACTCTGATTTCAGTGTTGATTTTACTCCAACACAGGCAGTGAAGTCAGACCCATGAGCGGTTTCACCATGGATAGCAGTACTCTGCATGTCTGTAACATGGACAGTTACACAGCCTTGGGCAGGTAAGTAGTGTTGTACAAACTGTGCTGTTCTCAGCACAGTGTAAAGCAGTTGTACCTTGGAGGCACAGTTCTTATCTTCCTTCTTGGTTCACAGAGCAGCCACAATTGGCACAGACAGTGAGGCTGACCTCACTGGGATCTCTTCCTCTGTGCACTGCCTCTCGACAGTGATGAGGCAAAGGCTCTTCCATTGCTATGCTCCAAGGCAGATGAACTCATTTCCTGTTATTCTGCACATTCAAGAAAGAAAAAAGCAAAAAAAAAGAGGCAATATAAAGACAGAAAAACAAGGAAAATAAAGTTTACTAAGTGATTTCAAGCAAGCTGATTGTGTGCTGTTCACACTCATCTCTGCAGCACCACCAACAGCGGGTACCTCCTCTGATGTGGTTCATCTGGAAGGATACTGCAGGAGTTTTCATACTACAGAAATACTGTGCAGATGGGTATGAGTCAGGATTTTTAGCATTTGAAATGAGCAAGGGAAAGTGATTTCTATTCCTGACTCTGGCACTGACCCATTGTCTGACTCCTCAACTCATTTTTCTGAGCTCCCAAACTATCAGTCCAGAAGTCCTGCCCATTTACTCTCAAGGCAGCATCAACCCTTGGAAGGGAGCAGTTACTGGAATCATATTGGGATTCTAGTTTTTAATATGTTTTTAGTAGTATGAAAAACAAGGTATGAGACACTGCATTATGGGTCAAATACAGCTTTAATTGAAATATTTTGCTGTAATTTGCCTTGCTTGGCTTTTCTTTCACATATAATAAAAAATTGAAACAATTCACTAGAATCAATGTAATGAATACAGCATAACGTTAAATCCTGATTATATTTCCCTTTGTGGACAGTGTGTGTGAGGAAGGAAACCCATTAATCACACACTAACTGGTTAACGTGTGAGGCACTCAATACTAAATCAGTGAGGCCTCATTTACTTCTAGTCTTAATTCCAGCATCCCCCCAAGGATCAAATAAATGCAAAACCTGGCTTTGCTGCAGTAATTTATTCTACTTGTTGCAAAGTCTTACAACAGGGTGTGTGATTACAATACTGAAACAGAAAAGTAATTATATACCTTAAGAACTTTCTGTGCTTCAGAAGTATTTTATTTTGACTTGTATTTGTTGTCTCATGAGTAACTCTTACAACTGAAGGCAGAGCTTAAACTGATGTTAAATATTACTTTATGTTTGGCAAAGCTAACATGTCAAAACCATTTTAAAAGTAAAATAATATTGACAAAAACCTATCAGAGGAGTGAACCAGGGGCTGGGGCATCCCAAGTGAAAGCCAAACTTTTTTTTTTTTTACATAAAATTAATAATAAGGCTGAGTGATATACGTCTAAAGAAAGGAGGCTAAAGACAAGAAATCTGTTTCCATACCATAGGGGTTTTTTGATTTTTTTCTGTTCAGCTGAACTGACTATTTGAACAGGTGTCCTATTTTAACCCCTCATCACATTAACAACATTAACTAACAAATATAAGGAGATCTGGTTTTCAAAGCCATGCTCGCTGGCTGATACCAGGATATTTTATTTTATAATACTAACAGTATTCCAGTAAACATTAGGACATTAACATACAGCTACTGTAATATGCACAAGGGACTTGGAAGGATGCTAGTACAGCATTTGACAGGGGTTTGGGTCATTACTCTGCATCTGCAACACTGCTCTGACAGAGGACAGGATACTGTGTGATTAAAATTAAAGCCTCAAAACAGAGAATTCACATGGGTTACCACAGGAACAAAAGGCTAGCAGGCTCGGGGTGTTTTGTATGAAGTTATAATTTTTGTTTACTGTATCTGTTAAATCATTTAGGAAACCTCTACTTAATTTATTTCTCTCAACAAGTATTTCCATGCCTTATTGTAATTTTTTTTTTCCTTTTGCAAAACTGTCGTTGTTGTTGGGACGGACTCGATAAAAAGCAGGCAAAGATCCCGAATAGATAAAAGTGAAAACTCTTCTCCCTCTTTATTTTTCCACACAGC
>JAWWEE010000048.1:8900417-8911242 GCA_035221455.1 Xenops minutus | reverse complement strand
TTCTAGCAGCTTCCACCCCGAACCCTTTATAAGTCCCATGCTCTCTTAATAAATGTTCCACTCCTGTTTCACCCTCGGTGAGTGAGGACTGCTCCTATTTACCCAACGGACCGCGACAAACAATTATAAAATCTTGGGTTCTCCATTGGTTTAATATCAGAATACAACCTGCCATTACCTAAGAGAGGCAAAATAACTGAGTTGATTGAGCCAATCTGGTTACTTTTGCCCCTTGGTGATGATTATTGTTATAGTTTGGTATCTCATTGGAATTCCTCCCTAAAGGCTTGGACCAATGCCCTAAACCTCAGTGAAGATGGTTAACAAAAGAACCAATGCATATTCATATCCTGACATAAAGACGCAAATCAAAGCTTTTGTTCTGTTCTCCCAGTCTGAGAGAGAAGGGGGAAGAGAAGACGGCTCGTTTGAGGGGAGTCCCCGGGGCGGGGGGGGGCGGTTTCTGCATTGTTTTTTTTTTTCCTGTGCAGGCTTGGGAAGCTCAGGGGCTCTCGGCAGAGAGAGTGAGGCAGAGGCATACTGGGGTCTGGCATCACTGGATAGCCAGGACTCTGTGTTCCCCTCTCTAACTTGACCGTTGCATCCGTGTGTGACCGTGGGCATTGCAGGAGCTGCCATGGAGAAGAGAGGGAGCACGCCTGGTTTCTGCACTATGGAGACAGGTTTTTCTGCTGCTCTCGCCATCTACACCACTAGAGCTGACTGTACTACTGCATTCCGTGGAAAGAGAGGGCAGCCGGCCGGGTGCGACATCGCCACCTGCTCTCCGTAAATATAACTGCATTTCCCTTTTTGTTTGGGGGGTAGCCAGAAGACCTTTTAACTGTTTGCCTTGTCGTTTAAAGGGTTTATTACAAACTGTTGTTGTTTGGTCCTTTCTGGAGATATATATATATATATGTATATATGTATTGTATATATATATATATGTATTGTAGTTACGAACTGTTATCTTTTCATATATATACTTTTCTAATTAAAGTTCTGTTTTTCTAAATTTAAAAGAGAGAGATTATTTCTTGGCCAACATAGGTATCTTAGTTCTCCCCTTGAACTAGGATAAATATAAGCTATTTAAAAAAAAAAAAAATTAAAAATAGATTAACTATTGAAAATAGTTTTGAACAATAATCTTTTGGATGCATTATTTCCATATTTAAAGATCAGCTGGTAGAAGCACAACTGCTAATACAGGCTACCTGAAAAATCAATAACTGGATAATGGTCAATTCCTTCACTGTTACTGTCTAATTAGAGAATTTTGCTTCAGCTGAAATCCATTTAAGTGAGTAACATCCACATATTGTAAAGAAAGATTAAGAATACATTACTTCAGAGTAAGAATACTTATGATGTGAGTAGGCAAATAAAAAAGCCATCTCTGATTTACCACCTTCACCTCTTCTATTGTATTTTCTGCTCTGTCAATACAAAATAGTGGCAAGAACTGAAATAAATAATAATTGTCTTTCCCACTTTTTCTTCTTTTTAAATTGCCACAGTAGAAAAAAAATTGATAGCTCCTAAAACCAACAGTGTTGTGAGAAAGTACAAACATCTGTTCTCTAGAAAAAGTAGGGAAAGAACAAATATTAGCATTCCCTCCCTACAAAACTAGTGGCAGAATGTGCTGGAATGCTGTACCCAGAGGACATGCTGCTGTGCTGTAGCTTGGGCACAGCCAGTTGACAAACCTTAAATAAAATAAAACCAGCCCTGCACATACACATTCATGAATAAGAACAAGTGTCTAAGGTTCCAACAGCATCTTCTAAAGGGCCTTATCTGATGGTTGAGCACTGAACAGTCCCAAAAACAAAGTAAAACATCGTTATCACCACCAAATTTGGTCAAGTGAGTCTGCTGTCTAGTGCTCTGGGTAAGATTGGGTTAGAACAAAGGGCAGACAGCCCAGCAGCACCAGCAAACAAGGAAAATGTTAAGAAGTTGGCCAGAAAACTATCTGAAAATGGATACAATAAATCCCCTAGGAAACAGTTATTGAACGATCAGAACTGAGGCCTAAGGCTACACTTTTACATGCCCGTAATTCCCTTACCCTCCAAATCAAGGGAAAGCAGTTTGGGATTTGTAAAATCTAGCAATCCTGCAGTGGTAAGAAACTATTTTCCATGGGACACAATTGCATAATTTCATCATCAGGCAAAAATGGAACCCTTACATGATTAATATTTGGCAATCATGCAAAGTTTTCTTTTGCTTTCAATATTATGTTATTCCTTTTAGTTTAAGATATCAAAGAAAAACATTTTAAAACACCAGGGAATTTACTGACTATGGATGACTTTCACAAGTGCTGACAGCTAAGACAGGGTCATCATTATACCACTCACGATGGTACAGCCTCTTAACAATCTTCCTTTCTTCCTTAATCAAGACAGATAACAAAAGCAAAGTGAAAGCATCAGGTATTTGCAAAGTTTCCTCAAAAGTCTTTCATTTCTACCCAGGATGAAGCTTGATGTATTCTGAATAATGGAAACAATGTTCAAAGCATCCTTCCCCCCAGCATTATACTGCTTAATGGTCCTTTACTTGTGATACTGTGATTTTTATATTCAATAAAAATGTCTCTCTTGGGTTGGGGTAAAAAAAAAAAAAAAAAAAAAAAAACACAACAAAACCAACCAAACAAACCCAAACGTGTTCTAACATTTAAAGAAAAGGTAAATAATACTGTACTGCTGGGCAACTTTCAAAGCCACATTACAGCATGATCATAGGAAAAAGACATCCACTACAAAAACACTACATGGCTTCTTCTCCGTGGTCTGTGATTTTGTTAGGATATCCTTTTAATCCAGCCATTTATGGCAACTCTCTAAGTAATGGGAAATCAGGCTTTATTATAACATGTATTAAATCTTATTGAATTCCCTAACTGACAGATCAGGTTTGGTGAATCTTGACCCTTACATCAGTTCCCCAGAAGCCACATGAGACAATATGAAAGTGTCAAGAATATTGGGAAAACCATAAGAAAAATATCTATTTCCCTGATGGATCACAGTTGCCACAGGATGTCTGTCTATGGCACACGTGGGGCAGAGGGATACAGGTTTGCAGGAATTGCTGACTATGCAAAGCAGCACAGTAAAAATGCAATGCAGAACATCACAGACTGGAATTCAATGTTGCTCACACTTAAATGCCTCTGAAACTTTCCTCATGCAAATAAACCCCATGGATGCATTTAGATGCCTCTATCTCCAGATGTGCATCATCTGAGCATCTCCTGTATTAGGTCCATTATAACAATCACATTGTGCACAAATCTCTCTAACCACACACCATCCAAAAGAAAATTTCCAAGCCAAAGAGTCACCTTTAGGGTCAAAAACACAAGAAGAATTTCTCTGACATTTCCATGTCCTCCTGGGGAACTGGATTCCACTTGGAGGAATCCAGTTCAATTTTCTTACTACCCCACTCAAAGGCTCTCAAGAGTTATACAAGCAAAGTCTTTCCTCAAACCACCATAGTAGGCAAAAAAGAATTCCTGGCACACCCCTGCTGCAAGTGCTTCAAAATGGTGAAATGAAGAAGTAACAGGGAAGAGCATCAATCTAAGCTGCTGATCACCTGTTGAAGCTTATCTGGCTCACCACTTGGCCTGTTCTCCCTTCCTTTTGGAAGCTTTTTTATGGGTCATGTAAGACTGCCCTAAGGTGCAATGACAGCTGTGTCATTGCAGCCTCCCTGGAGCACAGGGGTGAGAGGCAGTCAGGGCTGCATACCCAAAGTGCTCTTTTGTGGTGCTGCAGCTTCATCACCTCTTGGACCACAGAACTCAGGGAAATTGTCTGAAGCCCAGAAAGTGAGAATCTTTACTATTGTATCCATCAATGGGCTGAGAAAGAGTCTTGCACAAACCATGAGATTTAGCAGGTCTGGAGAGATTTTGTTCAACTTACTTTAATTCTGATGATTAAATCTCCTCTCGGAATGGTTAAATGCAGTTTTCCATACCCACGTAACATGGATAAAAGTTATTAGGCAAAGAGAAAAAAAGGATGAAAAAATCAAATATCTTCCTTACCTCATCTCAATTTGCCATAAAACACTGAACAAAATCATTAAAAAATATATAAATAAAAGAGATTAATTCCACTGCCTTGAAAATCATCATCCTGCTATTCAGACAGTCAGTCAGCATCAGCTAGTCTCTAGATAACAGAGCCTGGAAGATTCTAAGTCATCTAAACTTAGAATTTATTTCACTGATTTTCCCATACATTCACGTGTACACATGTTTAATGCACATATTAAATTTTAAATAGATTGTTTTTAACTAATCACATCAAGTGGCATTTGTGCAATGTAAATATTTTCTTTGTTCCTTCAACACACTTTCAATTAGATTGAAAATTTCAGAGAAATAAAGTTATAGCAGGCTGAATATTAAAAGTGGGGAGGAAAAAGAGCAAGAAATTAAGCTTCAAAGAGAATTCTACACTTTGATTTCAGTTTGCATATTCCAAATGCTCACATTTTGTGACACAGTTGTCAAAGCAGGAGGTAGGTAATAAAGTAGGTGCCTTTAAGATTAAAAATCCCTACATTTTAAATTATCAAATTAAACCGTATTTCAAGCATGGCAGAAGCAAATGACGTATTATTAGTTCCTCCCTAAACCTCACTGAACCATCTCTTTCCATCCTAACAGGGATCTGTCAGCCATGCAGGTCCTTGCCAAAAATAAAGGAAGAATGGAAGCATTCCCCATCTGCTGATGAGTCCTATCTAAGGGAAGACAAAAAACTGATTTTATTTAACTCTATTCCAGTTATTGACAGGCCATACAGTCATCATGACACACAGCCAAGTTTACTCATGTGCCCAGCAAGCCAGGCCAGGCATAATAAAAAGATTACATACTCTGTTCCAAATATAGGCAACTTGGAATGGATTTTATTGAAGCTTAAGCATGGGAAATATTGGGTAGTAGATTTAGGTATCACACAATCAGAAATATGTTTGGCTCAAACACACAGTACATGGCACCCTCAGTGAATGAGGGTGATTATTATTGCAGCACAATCGGCCTGCCTTTCTCTCTCTGCCAAAAGAAAAGCTTGGAATAGTACAGAGCACATGGCACTTTAAACTTAGAGGAGAGAGTTTGGCAAGAACTTTACAAAGTAGGAAGGAGGGAAAATAAATGAAAAGACCTCTATAAAGTGTCTGTGCCCTTGAAAGACCGTGTGTCATAAACCACCCCCAGTTGCTGTACTAGAGTCAACTTGGAAGGGAAAAGACTCAACATCAGGAAATGGGACAGAAGGTGTGGCAGTAGGGCTCTGCACAATTTCTGGATTTCTCCTGCTCTCACTGGTAGTAATGTCTGTACTGGGCAGAGACTTGGGGAGCCCACTCCGGGCAAAGAGGTTGTGGATGTGCTGAGGGCACTTGCATCTGTTCTGCTGCATCCTTTCTCTCTGCTACTCCATGTGTGTCCAGCTGATGGATTCTTTCTGCTAAATACTTTGGGCTGGACTATCTGCCTACCCTGGGGTTGCACAGGTGACACACAATGTGTCCCTGATTCACAGGTGCGATCTCAAGGCACAACCTGCACAAAAAACTAAGGAAACACAACTCCCATTTGCTATCTCAGGCTTTCACTTTGCAATACTAAGCCATCTCAGATGCTTACAATTTACAATAATCTGACCATTTTCTTGCATAGGAGTGTTCTCACCTGTTTAGAAAATACTTTCAAGTGCACCTAAGATGTTACATCTTCTGTGTCAGAAAATGTCGGTTTAAGAAAAGACCTGCAAAATAAAGATTTTTGAGTTTTTCTGACCAAGGTCATCAAGAGCTCAGACCTTTTTTTGACATGATGGTAATTGGTGCCATGAATGCAGGAACAAACACAGGCAGGAAGCTCCTGAGAACTAATGGAAAAGAATGGATTTCTGCTTGATGCGATGCTGACTGAATTAACTTCACAGGAACCTCATGTGGTACAGGAGGATGAGGTGCCTAGAAACCAGGGGCAAATCAGATGGACAAAAAAATGCTGATATTCAGACAACTACTGTTCCCATTCCATGTAATGTTCCTAACTAATACTGCCCATACTTTCCTCATAACATGCCAGTCTCTTCATTCTTCTTATTTACAACCCTCTGCCCTGTGTCTGTGTATCAGACGCTGTCTGTGCAAAAATGACCTTTTTACAATCAGCAGTTGAACTGCAACTTTACTCTGAATAAATCCATGACAAGATTGGTGAAGTGTCTACACAGATTCAATCCAGGCAATAAGTACTCCATAAGGCAGCAGGATCAGACTTTAAGAAAGAGGCAATTGGAGCACGACAAAAGTCAGTGGAGCTACACAGTGATTAAATTTTCTGAGCCCAACGAGAAGGTTCAGCCTGAGCTATGGGCTATGACTGCTCAAGAAATCTGACATCTTTTTGTCACTGATGGTTAAGGGAAGAACAGTGTTTTCATCTGTAGTTTAAGCTGAGAGCCAGGATGAGGCTTACAGCAAGACTTGGAGCTCTGTGACTACAAGGATATCCTTTCTCCTAACACACATGCCTGCAGTCCCATCAAGATGGCAAGTGATAGCAACACGCCTCTGACACATGGACACAGCAGCAGCCCTTTGCTGTTCTTCTCAGCCTGCTCCCACAGTCAAGATGTGAGATGGGTTGGAGCTGTGAAACATCTGTTTGCTGCTATCACCGAGGCATTATACTGATTTCAAACTTTAAAGTCTGTTTAAGCCAGAATAAAAAGGACTTTACAGTAGATATTGCAAACAGAAAAAGAACTGAAAGTTTGAATTTTTTCTAGATGTAGTTTAAAGCTCTGTTGACAAGTCCAGCCAGTTTGCTGTCCAGGACACTCTTGCCCATCTTGGCAAGCTGAAACCATAGATAATCAACAGGCTCAGTTTCTTGAAGGTATGCCCAAAATCGTAGAAGCCAAGACCTTGAGCACAGCACCAGCTATGCAGTCAGTCTTTCACTTGCTCAGCTCATCTCCTTTTTCTCAAGTCCTCTTCTCTAACTAAGGAGATGGAGTAAACCCTCATCTCCTGTCTTCTGAACCATTGTTCCAAGAGACACAATGTCTCCCATAGTATTTCTGAGTCATGCCCTTGCAGTGTCATTCAACCCCACCTGGAATAGCAGGAACAGGTGATAGTCTGTAGGCTTGACCAGCCTCAGCAGCCTCTTTGTGACATCATGGATGCAAGCTCCCAGCAGACAAGCTTCTCCAGAGACACTGTTTGGATGACAAATGGAGCCTTTGAGCAAGGAGTCTCCAATAACTAACCCCCTGGAGCACCAATTCTAAGGGGGAAAGATGGTTAGACCCACTTTATAGGTTGGCCCTTCCTGGGACTTGCCTATTACTCACTCCCTCCTCATTCTCCAGCCCCAGGTGAAGAATTCTCCAGCATTCTCCAGCACTGTATCTATTTCCTTAGGGCACTAGAGAGGGAAGAGGAAGATTCCTCTCCTGCCCCAAGCATCAGTGAGAACACAGTTTCCTTTGTCTTGAAAGTTAGTTGAGTCATTCATTTCAGGGCTGGAAGCAAATTTACCTTCTCCTTGCAAAGACTTAAGGCAAGACTGTTGCTCAGCTGGTGACAGTACACAGCACCACATGTCCATCTCTCATGCAGGTCCCCAGACACTGTGCTACCTGTTGCACTCCTCTTATAACATGGCTACTTGCTTGAAAAGTCCATCCAGCTGGGCACGCTTGCACCCATGACATGCACCTCTGCCTTCAGACTCAAGAGAGACTTCCAGGTTCTGGAGTCCTGTGCAAGTCTGGGACTGAGCAGCTCTTCCAGTTTTTGGGAGGCCAGTGTGGGTGTAACTGTTTTACACCACGATCCTCAGCTGTGGAACACACCAGCATGGAGCTGATTGTCTTGGGGAGTATCACTGCATAATTTCATTCAAAAATGCTATCCAAGGTGGAATCATGCATCCTCAAGTGTTTTATTTTATCAGCCACTATATTTGACCACAGTTGTAGGGAGATTGTGAGATCTTTGGGGTTTGGCTTTATGCTCTTTAAAAAAATAATGTACACCATAACACCAGTTGCAGGAGAGACCAGAACTCAGAGTCCCCTGGGCCCTAGCTCTGTTTAGGCTGTAGGGTATTTACACTTCTCAAATGTGCACTGGAATCAAGCTGTGAAACATCCTGAAAAATCTGGTAGGCTTAGGAACTCTAAACTTGCAGAATGAATTTCACCCTAATTTCTCATTCTTAGGAATTATCTTTCCAAGCAGCAAAGTAATGAATGTTTCTGATTGCAATTCAACCTCATCAAAACCCTGCAGAATACCCACACATACTTGGAACAAAAAAGGGAAATGCAGTGATCTGAAATTCTCCATTCATTCAAAGCACAATGCTGCTGAAACCTGGCCTTAAATGTCTCTCACCAGTTCTCACAAGATGGTGTTGTAATTGATGTCAGAAATTCAGCAGCTTTATCATATGCAATTTTTTCTTACTGACAAAGTATTCCACAGAGCTGTATTTTAATTCTGATTCCATATGTCACTTCAATTTTTGATCAGAGCTTGAACATAAAAAATTATAGCCCTCCTCAATGGACCAATAAAAAAAGAATCCTTTCTTTTTGCATATCAACATTTATTAGTCTCAATCACTTCAGAAATATAATCATTATAATCCCTTTTACTGAGAACTGCTTCTCTCACACACTCATCCTGAGGACTCCTCTCTACAGATGCTCCTTTTCCCTTTTTTTCTGGGCATGCCATGTTGTTCCACAGCAAAATCTGCCATCATGCAGAACCAAGAGAAAAAGTAATTAAAAATGCTGGTTTGGGTTTTTTTTTCCTATCCCCCAATACCCTGTGGTTTTTTTAATATTAGTATTATTTCCTTCTCTCCTCTCCAAATAAAATAAACTTTGACTAAAAAAGTAAAAAGCAGGGAAGGTTTCAAGTCAGAAGGAATGATTGGGGTGACCATCCTGAACGCTGCATATTCCAGGCCTTTTGGTTTCAGGTGGAGCTGACATATCTAACCAGAGCACAGCTCACAGCTGGCTCAGCACATATTCCAGAAGCATACAAGGCCCTACAATACTGGGATTAATCTTGGTTTTCAGAATCACTGATCACATCTGTTTGTTGTATATTCTCTCAGAACCTTCCCAGAGAAACTGATCCATCCTTCCTACTGAAAATGTGAGACATATAGGACGTTGTTTTCAAAAAGACTTTTACAAATCTCATCAATATTGGACTAAAACCGGAAAAACAAGGCAGCTTTATTGATTTACACATTAAAATAATATCTGCTTTTTGTGCATGTGCAGTCTCCCATGAGTGATAATTGGACTTCTAAAGAGAATCTAATATTGAACCTATAAGTATTATCCATCTCCTCCTCCTTTTCAGAACAGCCACAAAAGATTAGCGATAACATGCCTAATTAGCATAGAATGATGTAAAAATCAGTGCCTGGACTGAAACGTGTGGTGCAAACAATAACCACATTCCAAGTTAACTGCTGATCATTTAAGTCAAACCTGGACCTTGGAGTGCCTAGATACAGACCTGGAAGGTGAGCACTTCTATGGCTTCTGCAGCATGTAAAATTTCTTATTGAAAATCTTCTCACTAGAGACACTGGGATCCATTCCATTGCTTCCATTAAAACATTCTTTCACTCAAAATTCTTGTCCTTTTAATTCAAGCCATCTCAGTTTAAAAGAATCTTATCTCAGCAAAAACTGATCCAAGTATTGCATGAAACAGAATAGAAACAAAACGTGTTTTCCATTTTCCATGGACAACTTTCCAGCTTTATGAGTTAGATCAGAAATGTTTAAGAATCACACTTAAGCTACACCTAAGTTTCCCTGCAAAGTAAAGCTAAGATAACTAACTGCATACTTCTGCTTTACATATTTCTGTTATCTCCAAAATTCACATCCTTGCAGGAAGTATTTGTGAAGTACAGCAATCCAGGACCTATGAATCTGGAGTAGAGAGGACTGGAATAAACTGTATGTGCTATATACACGTTACTCCACTCAACATCACTCAGTCAGAAAACACTTAATTTCATGATAAGATAAATCAAGGATTTGGTTTGGGGTTTTTTTGGTGTGTGGGGGTTTTTGTTTTTGTTTTTTCATTGTTTGGTTGACTGTTATCTTTTGATTTTCTTCATATAGGATCAGTGCAGGATTTTGAGAACTTGTGCTTAAGGCAGAACAATCAATTGATAACCAGCTGCCAGCTGAAACACCAGAAAGTGAATAAATCCTTCATTAGTAGTGCTACAGACATAGCTCAGCCACAGCACAGGGCGGCCTCAGCAAACCAGTAACACCCAGGACTGCACCAAGGCAGCCAGAGTGGGATCCCAGCCCTGATTCTAAGCAAAGGCCCCACAATCACCTTTTTCTGCTCAGTTTTGTCCATGCTGTAGACACAAACTCAAGGACTTCCTGGCTCATACAGGTACAATGTGGAGACCTGACCATGTGGTGTAGCCTCACCTGCAATATTGGGGCAGTTTTGGGTACCACAATATAAGAAAGATCTGAAGCCTTTCGAGAGTGTCCAAAGAAAGGCAACAAAGATGGCTCAGGGCTTGGAGGGTAAGTATGTGAAGACACTGATGGCACTTGGTGTGTTCAGCTGGAAAAGAGGAGACTGAGGGGAGATCTTATTGCAGGAGGGGCAGGCACTGATCTCTGCTCTGGGGGGACCAGGGACAGCACCCAGGGAATGGCTGGAGTTGGGGCAGGGC
>JAWWEE010000048.1:8871821-8884308 GCA_035221455.1 Xenops minutus | reverse complement strand
TGTCCTGATGTTAACAGCTCTAGCCAGAGCCTTTGTTCTGATCTCTCCCCAGGCCAGAGGGGAGGGAAGACTGGCTCTGGGAGGGGGGAAGGGGTCAGTGTTTCTGCACTTTTCTGCGCAGGTCAAGAGCTCAGGCTCGGCGGAGGAAGGAGGATGAGAGACACACACTCCAATCCCAGCATCACTGGATACTGGATTGTGTTCTTCCTTTTTCCCTTCTCCAACTCGACTGTTTTCATCCATGAGTGATTGTGAACACCACAGAAATTACTGTGAGGAAAAGGGGAGAGAGAGAGCCCTTGTTTCCTGCCCCTGCGGAGACAGGATTATTGCTGCTGTTTTCTTTCCAATTTGTTTTCTCACGGGAGCTGACCTGGGACCTTCGCCTGCCGTCAGCCCTGAGGGGAGGGAGCCCAGCCGGTCGGGTGCGACATCGCCACCCGCTGTCCCTAAATATAACTGCAACCCCAGAGAGAGAAAAACCAGGGGCTGAGGCGCAGCATCGCCACCTGCTGTCTGTGGATATAATTGCATTTCCCCTTTATTGGGGCATAGCCAAAAGGACCTCTTAACTGTTTGCCTTGTCGTTTGGGGGTGGAGGGGTTTATTACAGATTGTTGTGGTTTGGTTCTTTTCTTGATATATATATATATATATATATATGTGTGTGTGTGTGTGTATAGTGGTTAAGAACTGTTATCCTTTCATATATATTTCTTTTTCTAATTAAAGTTCTGTTTTCTAAATTTAAAGGAGAGGGATTATTTCTTGGCCAACATAAATATCTTAGTTCTCCCCTTGAACTAAGACACTATGACTATGATTTATAAGGGGTCAGAGGGCACAGGGGAACAGAATCACAGAAGAGTAAAGCACATGTTTTCTCTCTTTCTCCCCCTTCGATTGAAATAATTCCTTTTAATTGCACTACGCTTTGCAATTATACTGTCATTCTTCTTGGATGGGTAAAATAGAGACTCTTCACTAAGAATTAAATTATATATTTAATTAAATTTAATACTAATACTAAATTTAATACTAAATTTAATACTTCCAAAAGCTGCTGTAAGCTTTTAAATTATCAGCTCAAAATGTTGCATAAATAAAATACCAACAATGGAAACCCATGTGTAAATCATGCTATTTTGCAGAGTTGTGGCAAAAAGCACACCAAGCAACTAGAGCAGAACTTCCACTATTTGATCTTTTCATGGTGTTCAACACATTTCACAAATTATAAACTTAGACTAAACAGCCTAACCTAAACAAAAGTGTGAGGTCTATGAGCAAAACATTCTGGGACAGTTCTGAAGAGTCTAATGATAATGGTAAATATTTTCCAGCATAATTCTGTTAAGGGATCTAGACTGACTTTCTGAAGTCAGCAAGACTTCTGCAGTGATTTCAACAGAAAAAGGACATCACCTCTGGCTTTCCAGGCAGATCTTAGTTCTCAGAGGAAAGCCAACTAACTGCAGAGGAATCATTAATTAATACAGACAGATAGCAGGAAAATTCACATCTATAATTCAGGTTAACCTAGACAACAACCATATTTTAAGAAAGTATGATTCATGCAGAAGTACCTGATTACCTTCAATCTCTGTTATAAATTTTAGAATAAAAGAACATCTCATCCTAAAGGTGCAGTTTTTCATTCCTCACAAATCCAAAGTCCCACTGAGAGCATGGAAGGCAAGATGGAGCCCTTTGGATACTATTGCATTGAGGTTAATGGGAGATTTAACTGCACAAGAAATAAAGGGTCTGGACATAAGAGTATTTTAAAAAGAATTATAATAGTCATAAAAATGGAAGGATTTATTTAAAAATGCTTCAGTATCTCATAAGTTACTTTTACCACTTTCTCAGCTGTATCATTGCTGTTTCCACTCTCCTTAATCTTTCCTTTCTAATTCTTCTTTTAAATATTTATTAAAAATTTGCCCAGATGGGGGAAAAGCTGAAGATCTGAAACAAAATTAATTTAATAAGGGACTAGAATTCTATTATTGGTTTAGGCAGCCTCTTTTCATGCTGCATATTGTAACTAGGAATAATTAATTTCAAAGTCCTTGATCTTCAGGAGCTTTTTCATTAATATTATTATTAATAATAATAGCAATTCACATTCGCTCTCCACACTTGCCTTTTGCTGGCTGTGAGCACTCCAGTGCCTCCTGGCACCCTTGTGCTGTCCCAGCACAGAGGGCTGGGTTTAGGAGCTGCTGCTCTCTGTGATGTCCTGTGGCTGCCAAGAGCTCTGCGCACCCGGGACAGCCTGTCCCAGCCTCCTGTGGGCAGCCTGCTGGGTGTGTCGTGTTGCCCATTCCCATGGCAGCAAAGGGCTGTGGCAGGAGGATCCCACCTCCTGGGGTTGGCAGGTGTTATGCTGGGAGAGGTGGGAAGCCTTGGAGTACAAGCCTTTGGAGTGACCCTGCAGCACCTTTCTCACCCATCCATGCAAAGGGTGCAGTCTGAAACACCAGAGAAAGCACCATCATGTGCTGTCAGTGCACAAAGTGTCAGCACCTCAACTGGTACTTGCATGGACCCAGGGCTGCCAGCCACATTCTCAACTGATGGGCCTGAAGTTCAAGGCGGCAATTTGCCTTGAAGGGAGAACCACCGGGATCGTGAGTCCAGTCCCATCACCCAAACACTTGGCCACACTCTAGCAAGGTGAAAGTCTTCACATGGCTTTTGACTTCAGTATTTCCATTTGCCGTTTGCATCTGCAATTATCTATCCCAGGGGGTGCTGCCCCTCCCTGCTGTTGGTGTGAGCTGCAACATGACTGCACGTGATGCAAACTTAGTTCCAAATGCAGTTCAGAAGGACTAGAGGCTGAGCAGAGCTCTGATCAAATGGCCAGGGGCAGCAGGAGCTCTGGAAAATTTTGCCTGAAATTGGATAAATAGTTCTCTGGACAATTTTGAGTATAGAAAAGTAGAAAGCAGCTCCTTAATTGTGATGCCTTAGGTGCACAAAATACATTGCACACACCAGCAGTATAGGCCTTCACAATTTTTATAATACCATCTAATTACAATATCTGGACATTACTTCATCAGTTACACCCATCCCCAAAACTGTCCCATTAGATCACCCTCACCGCACCTCCTGAATTTGAGTCGGTGGTCCCAAAACAATCACCATTTCCTCCCAACCCTTGTCATCTCCATCATCTCTGTTCTTCTTGGAATGACTTCAAGACTTCTGAGTAGTTTTGATTGGCCATCTCAAGTGGTGTGACCCTATTATGTCTTATTCTAAGTACATTTTTACCCATAAGGTGTTTTTTCACCTCACTAAAATCTTTGTCCATTGGAATTCTTGACAAGAAACATTAAACAACATTTTCAGAAATCTTGTACAAAGGTACTTAGCAAGCTAAAAATGCTATATTTAAAGAGCTAAAAGAGCTATACTAAAATTTTATATAATATAGATTTCAAGGCATTAAAATAAGTGCAGCATTCTCCAAGACCGCTGTGATAATTCACTTCATATCGGACTGCACTGCGTGCTTTTGACATCCAGACTGTAAATTGTCAGACAGACTGTACCTCAACCTCTCATCCAATATATCCTGCCACAGCCCTCTATTCATGGCTGTGCCTTGCTGGTTGTTATTCTTGTAACACAAACAACTTTCCCCTGCCTTCCTTTTCAGGGACCTTTCAGTCTCATACAACTTATCCACACACCTTCTAGCACTGCCAGGACATGAGAATACTGCCTTCACGTGAAAATCAAATCTATTCTCCTTCCACAACGTTTCTAAAACATTTTATATATTCAAGGCTTTTGGACCTGTGCCATTCTGGATGCCTACCTCAGCAAACCAAAGCAAGAACCTAAAAGTCCTGAATTATCAGCAGTTGTGGTGGCAAGGAATGCAGGCAAACATATCAAGGCATCTTAAAAACTACATGCAATTCAATTCATCCATGTTGCATCCCACTCCTATTTGGGAGTGTCAAAACAGAGAAAATGCAAAGTCTGTGTTTCTTTAAAGACAGGAACAAAATATAATACACATTTTATTTGCAAACTGGATTCCTCAGAGGAAAGAATTCCAACCCATCTGTCACACACACACTTTTTTTTTTTTTTAATTCATGTGTAAAATAAGGCTTGAAAGCACAAAATAACAAGGACCCTAAAGACAAATAAATCCCTCTGTTTCCTGGCTAAACTATTACAAGTTAGTACACTACTGAGGTTATAATGCTCTATTTTAAGTAAGACTGGCATAAACATTGGTTGCAAGTAGTTTATCTTCCCATACTGATGAATGATTAGGTCAACTCAGCTTCTTTGAATTTAAAAAGTAAATTGTCCAAAGCCTGGCAGGTCACTCAGCTGTCCCCTGAGGGCTGGACACAGTACTCTTCTGAAGCAAAGATGATTACAGACCGTAAGAAAATGCTCCCAAACCAGTGTGATTTTGCAGCTAGCTGTTACAGGTGGTCCCCAGTTTTATTGACAAACATTTGAGCAAATGTACTGGAATTTCTCTGCTCACTGCCTTTCTCAGACATCATGACACCAGCCAATGCTGAGGAGGTGCTTCTCCAAGCAGAATACACACCTCAGTGACAGACAGAGCTCGCTTGATCACTTGCCTGTGGCATGGTTCAGTCACAGCCTAAGAGCAGCAGGCAATTTTAACCAGGATTTAAAGAAAAAAAACAACACACCACCACCAAAAAACCCAACAAAAACCCACAACAACAAACCAACAACAAACAAAAAAACCAACCCAAGTGTGTTGTTTGTGGAAGATTACTGGGTTGAAGACAGTTTTGGCCTTGAGAAGATGCAGCTGTAAACATGGGAAAGCAGAGGAGAAAACACCTGTGGCCTTGTACCAGGCATGGGAAAGTAGAAGAAAGGAGAAAAACAACTGAGAAAAACAAATGTGAATAACAAGATGTGTTTTGAGACTTATCAGCATGAGAGATGTGAACTACCTACCAAAGGTGGTCTAAGGCTCATGGACTGGAGTGCCTGGCCAATAGAGTATGGCATGTGTGCGCGTGGACAGATAAGAAAAACTATCAAGATAAGCCTTCTGATAATAAAGTGGTTGCTAGTGGTTAGCTTTCTCTTGCCAACAGCCTGTGTGTGTGGTTTTTGTTCACTGCGGTTCTTGACTAACAAAATCAGTAGAAGTTGGATGAAATTATATTCTATCACCATTCTCTACTTCTGGTCTATAAAGCATTCTGTAAATGTTGCTAGGCAGAACCAAGCTCCACAGAAGATCTGCTGCCTGAAGGGGCTGCACAGAACACCTTATGTTTTTGAGCTCCTACTGGTATGAAATGTGGTACATAAAAATTATCATTGCTCTGATGACCAATAATCATCCATTTACTTTAGGTATACTTCTTCCTTTCTTTGATAGCTGAACCAAACAACCATCTGAACTGCCTCACTTCACCTGACTTACCTGTTTCACTAAAACACTCCTTTTGCTCCATTCTGATGTATGCTCTAGACTCAAGGAATGAATGTGCCAGTATAATTCATGGACAACTGCACTGTTTCCTCAGCAAGAATTGTAACTGGTAAAGTCAGATAAAAAGGAATGATTGCTACAGATAAATCATACCTCTAACTCAGTGTAAATATTTTAAAATATTTTTAATGCAATGATAAACCAAAAAAACTGCTGGCAAAGCAAAACCACAATGTTACCATTTGACTTTTACAAGAATTCAGAATTTCATCATTAGTTAATGTGTGGTTTTTGCAGACAGAGAATTTTACTTTGTATACCTTGTTGCACAAAACTATCACTAACAAGATATATTACCTAATTATGATGGTCTGTTCTACTTCTGAGCAGGATTGCAGCTATAAATTTCACACAGTTGATACAGTGTGTGCAAAAACTTCTGACAGAATCCCGTGGCCATGAAGAACAGAATCTGGAGAGACAGTATCATTCCATTTGTCAGACTGACTGGTATCACTTTCAGCATAATAGTCCCAGATCTGCAGTAGAAGAGAACAACACTGATTGTCAACATCAAAAGGGTCAAGATAAATTAAATATGTATGGCTCTGGGCTGTGCTGACACATCCTGATGTGTTCTCGAAGCTGATTAATTTCTTCTGAAAGTTGTCCCACTGCACCTGCCATCTCCAAGGCTCCGTGTTTATTCCCCAGCCCCGCACTGCAGGGAACCCGCAGCACATGGCTCAGCACTCTGCCCTTCCCGACTCCCGAAGCAAGCACCATGAATTCCTTTCCATAGGGGAAAGGAAATGTTTAGTTTCAGTAACACAGCAATGGTTAGGGGGAAAAAAAGAGTGACTTTTTATATATAAAACCAGTTTTGTACATTGCCTTTTTTTTTTTTTTTTTTTTTTACTCAATGAAAATTTGTGAAAAAACTTCAGTGTCCAAAAATTCAGGGTTGTTGGGTTACCCTTCCAGGTGATAAAATTAATTTCAAGTGAGACTAACTTCTGGCTTAAGGCTAAATTTGTCCATTTCCAAAGATTGCAGTTATATCATTACTCCCATAGTTCATAAGTGCAGATGAATGCAATAATTGGTGTAACATTCAAGCCACACTAAAGCCAGGAATATAATAAATGTCAGGGGAAAAAAATTGCTCTAGACTAGCTCTTGTTTAATAAACCTGATTTTTGTCTTCCAATTGATTAAATGTTAATAGTGCAAATATCTTTGATTCATATAAGACTTCTAAATTAGCACCTGAGAATACAGCATGACTAAACTTCACAATAAATGGATTAAAAATATCTACCTGGCTTGAAAACATACCACTTTAATGGGGATATGACATCTGAGACACCATTATTAGCACACTCCTGAAGGGATTGGGATGAGACCTTTTACAAAGAAAAGCTTCTGTCAATGAGAACTAACTAAAGAAAACTGAGCAGAGGGAACTGATATTACAAATACTTGCTGGCTGATAAATGAGGAAGAGATGAGAGTGCTGACAAAGAAATCAGAGGCACTTGGGAAATAAGACGCATTTGAACAAAATATGTTTTAATTAAAGACTCACAAAAATGTCCACCTGGGAAAAAAATCCTGGAAATTCTGAATAGAAAGATTTATGAATCACCTAAACCCATCGTCCTACAGAGATCTAAGCCACCCAAACAGCTATTTGTGCAACGTTTTTAAAAAATCTCTAATGATGGAGATTGCACAGACCTGACAAGTAAATCTAATCTTGAAAGTTTCCCCTCACATCTAGACTAAAACATTCTCAGCTGCAGTTTCAGATCACATTTATGTCTTAGCCAGTCCCCAGTGGGCTGGAAAATGAGGCACATTTGTCCTTGCAACACCCCCTCCAACAACCACCTGCAACAATGAGCAAACTCATCCTCCCTCAGTTGGCTCTTCATGAAAAACCATGTGTTTGATTCTTCTTTCATGGTCCTGCTTTCAAAACTAAGGAAAGACATTCAGGAAAATAGCAATGTAAACAGAAAGTAGGGCTTGTGATAAAGTGCAATGTGATCTCCAGGCAGTTTTGAGACAAAAGTTTGATCTATTTGTTGAAAGCCTTAAAAAGGAGAGTAGATAAGTCTGTCTCTCCATACAAAACTTTAATTAAAAGACATTTAAACATTCAAAAGGAGGATACTGACATAAAGACATTTGAGAATACAAAAATTCACCTCTTTCTTGGTCATCTGTTTCACTGTTAAAGATACTTGCCTTATTCCAAATTTGCATTAATCTGGTTTCACTTTCCAGCAACTGGATCTCAATTCTGTCTTTCTGAGCTAAATTAAACCATCCTTTAGCACACTGTGTTTCTCCACATGAAAATACTTTAGTCATCTTAGTAACTGTTCTACCACTCAAAAGGAAACTGGGTGATGAGGATGCAATCAACCCCTATGGTTCCCCTTCTATATCCATAGCTCTCAGGCTAACTCCTCACCACTTGTATAAACAGGTGCAAGGCTCCTCAGCTTGTTCACATACTACAAGCTCCAAACTTCAATGTCAAAATCATGGTCATTCCAACCAAGCAGGCCAAGAGTTCCACTGAAAGTCAATAGACTGTTGACCTGGTTCTCCCCACTTCTTCAGTGGTACTTTAATTCATTCACAGAAGATGACAGATAAAAAGATTGACTTCAGTTATCAGCATTTTCCATCTGAAAATGCTTAGTCAAAGTTTCCCCACCAGTTCCTCCAGTTCGGAAATTAATAACAATGCTGTTTCATTCCCCAAGCTGCATATAGAAGAAAGATTTTTCTTTAGAAAACAAAATGAAAAATTACTAGGTAACAGTTCATTTCCTAATTAATGGCACAATATATTCAGTATTTTCCTTTACATTACTGAAAATAAAGTTAGGATGAAGAAATTATTTTCTGCATTGATGACATCTGGTACCAGCAATTTGCAGTTATTTTGACTGGTACAGTATTTAAATTACTAACAACACATAAAAATTTGAGTTAACACCAGTCTGCGGCAGCAAGAAACACACTTTGTCAAGATTATATTTCCACAGGACCAGACTAATTTAATTACAATTAATGGGTTTTTTAGTAAATGGCTCCAACAGACATGCATCGCAAATAATTTGTGTATAAATTACTCCCACTCCTGCTCTAGATGTTATCAGCTCCAAAAAGCCACTTATACCTATTTGAATTCACTGTCATTCTCAGTCATCATACATGAAAATGCAGACAAAGTTCAGTTGAAATAATATACATCTTTTGCAAATATCATGTGTCTGCTTTTCCCTCCAAGGTTGGAGACTGGTCAGGAAGCAGCTGTAGCAAATGTCAATGTTCATTCTTGGCAAGAGAACCCTTCCTCAGATAAGCTTAAGAAATATCATAGATCTGCATTATCATAAACAGCATCCACATGAAATTTTTTTGCTGAGAGTTCTTTGGAAAAAACACTTCACTTCCGAGGTTTGTTTGTGCAGGCCAGGTGCTGCAGGATTCTGCCACACCATGGTAGTGGTCTTTGCCCACCCTGTGCTGTCACCCCCCTTGACTCCCTACTTGTCCTACTCCTGCTGCTCTGTGACACAGGAACAATTTTCCCACAGTTTAGACACACAAAGGAACCCTCCCATGGAGAAATACAATGCAGGAAGTCAGCTCACATCCCAGGCTTTAGCTCAAAGACTGTTTTAACCAATTAATCTCCTGCAGGAACATAAGACTTTTGAGAGCCTTTCTCCAAGTCTGATTAAATTTGGCTAAGAAATGTTACAGGCTGAGAGCAGCAAAAAGGGCAAGCACACACATTCACATGATGCGACAGTATGAGCCTTCAAATAAGTAATTTCATGTCATTTGTGTTCTTTTCCTGTTCTCCATCTTCTTTCCATTGTATTTCAAACAAGAGAAAATCTTTTCCTGAAGTAGCTTAGTTCAGATTTGTGAAGAATCTCTGGTCTAAGCTTGGTTTAGATATCTAAATTAGCACTTAAAAGGCTTCAGCAGTGAACTGACAATACCTCGTGACAGTTTTTTCTGCTATCATGCCAAATTTCTGTATTTTCAATGTTGCAGACACTTCCACTTCAAAGAATTGTATTGTACTTCAAGGAGCAGAGTCTCATGTGTATACCTGAAATACTTTCAGGATGATTTATACATAGCTCAGCAATATTCACTAGAAGGTGCTCCCTAACGTTTTGGGTCACAGTAATCTGGCATTCAGACTTCAACAGAAAAAAAATTAATTCCACATATAAAAGTGCTATCTAGACTTCATCATCAGGCCTATTCTTTGAGGTCACATGCAAGCAGAATCAGGAAAAAACTCAAGAGAGAAAAACTTAAATTAAAATTGAAACATTCACAAACACATCATTCCCCGCACTGTATGTGCATCCATAAAAGCAGCACAGGCTCCCCGTGAAGACAACCGCAGTCAACAAAACTGGAAGTTGCCTGTCTGTATTACCACCATGTAGCAGAAGTGAAAATTCAACCTTATGACAGCCATGTAACCTATCTGGAAGGGAAAAAAAACCCGAACAACAAGAACAAAACCAAACAAAACAGGGGAAACACCATTAGAGATTATTCAGTATTTCCTGGGAACTCAAGTCCATGATCTAATAGGGATTTTCAAAGTTTGAATTTAGGATTTTAATGTGGAAAATAAGAGTTAAATGCTATAAGGCTGGACAAATTCCTATGATCTCTCATTCAAACTGAGATCCATAATCACATAGCCTGTGTTTCTCTAATATATAAAAAATCGAAGAAGATAAATGCTCCAAGAGTGCAATCTCTTCTTGTAGAAGTGACTTGGTGATGCACAGGAAGCCAAACTTGAGATTAACACGTAACAAAGACAACTTCTCCAGCATTTTTGAAGTCCAAGATCATTCCTTTCAAAATCATGTGCACAACTGTTGTGATACCACATTATTAAGAATATTTTGCCAACAGAAGATAATGAGAGTAAACACTTAAATTTAGGTACCTAATTTAATGATATCCCCTTCAAAACTGCAGAGAGCAATGGTTCCTATCCCTTGCAAACACTCAATACCATAAACCATAAGGATTCCTAATCCTCAGCACTGATTTTATAATCAGTAGAGCCCCACTCCTTTACAGTAAAAGGCAAGTTTTAACAAAAAGCAAGAGAGAACCACAGGGTGAATTAGCAGGAGAGACAGCAGGAAAGTGCCTTCTGAGGGGAAATATTTGGTTCTCTACTCTAAGCCCCCACATTAAACAGCTTGTTTCTCCTCCTTGGTTAGACAGAAAACACGAAAAAAATAAAATGGAGGAAACATTTTGTAACACTCACCCCTCTCTGTTACACCTGAGATTTTGATGAACACATTGAGTTTCTCTTCAGGCTTCAGCTCCACCTCTGCCTGATCACTTACCACACTTCTGGATTTCTTTACATGATAGATCAGTAAATATCAGTATTTCTTTAGAGCTCATTTCAAAATTTGTAAGTACTTGTACTATAAGTTGAGGTGACAATCTATTTAATAGTTTAACATAAATTCAGCCTAACAAACTGAGCCCATTAAACACCTATGGAAGGCAGAACACATTTCCCATAGCACAAATTTACTCAAACATTTCCTGCAAGTGAGTCTCCTACTACTTACACGTTAACAATAGTCCTCCCCTTTGCACTCATGTTCTCTGTCATGACCAGAGCAATTCAATAAGCTCCAGTGCACACAAAAAGCACCTTTTCACCAGGTCTTCAGTCTAATCAAGCCAAAAGAACCACTGATGTCACAAAAACACATACCTCCTGTCTGAAACATTATCCCTGACAAGACAAGTTCTCTCCAGGCTAAAGCTGTCATAGAATTAACCTGCTCTCACTCATACACACAGAGTATTGAGACATAGCAATGGGACAATCCTTGATGAAGAGTTTTAAACTAAAAAATAAAAAAATCTGCATTCAATGTAGATTAGACTAGAAATCTCATATGAGATTTAAAATAAACATTACAGGCTCTGTGGGTAAGAAGCACAGTGCTTATCACACTGAGAGAACTGATGCTCCAGTGTCACAATAGTGATGTGCACCGTTAACACTCTACATATCTTCCAGGAAAACTATGTGGTAGATAGTTTTGAGTGTACTGTGCACTACCAAGAAGAAGCTGAAACAGAGGACATCCCCAGCCACAGCAGACTCAGGCTGAACATTATCAAAATCCTGCAGTGACCTAAATCCTTGTGGCTGCTTCTCACCATTCCTGGCTCTCTCTACCCCCACATTGCCATCCCCCCTTTGGTGCTGGCTCTGGCACTCATCAGATCTCTCTCCTCAGTTGGTCCAGGTCTCCAACACAGCAGAAAATAAAATTGTTTCTGCTGAGCTTTGCCACATTTTAACCAGACTGGCCTGGCTGAGAGAGGGGCACACGGGGGAGGCCGAGGGGGACCACCAATTCCAGTGGTAACTTCACTCAGTGCACCATTGGAAACCTCCATAAGGAACCACAGTCAAGCATGTACTGACAGGTTACTGCTGTGTACATAACAGTACTGCAAAACTTGTGAACCTTAGAAAGCAAAAGTTTGTCAAATGAAAAAAGAAAAAACAAAAGAAAAAAAAAGCAACCTCTCCCCCCCCCCATTTTAGTTATGAGAGTTCTTATTTCTAATAATTATACTGCCTCCGGTACCTGAACAACACATGCAATAACATTTTTATTTAGAAGGGGCAACAAAACTTTCTACTGAAGTTATAAGACTACCTATTGAAAAGCATCAGAAATTCTAACAGCAACCTGTTCCTGTACAAAGATTTTTACATGTAAACAATTCAGTCACATTTTAAAAGCATCATTTTTCTTTTATAAACATGCACACAAATTATTTAGATTCTTACATAACAACCAGCTAAAGGCACTCCCATCTATCTTAGTTTGAGGGAAGAACTAAGATATGTTGGCCAATAAAACAATCCCTCTCCTTTAAATTTAGAAACAGAACTTT
>JAWWEE010000048.1:8820812-8835481 GCA_035221455.1 Xenops minutus | reverse complement strand
GTTAATCTCCTCCCCAAACCACGCCTAGTTTCTAGCTCCTTCTAGCTAGCCCCTATAAAACCCTTTTACCCTGTTTAATAAGGGGCCATTTCACCTTATCCCGCGTGTCGTGTGGAGTGGTCCTTCCCGTTATCCCGTTCAGGTCTGTGTCACCACAACTGTGTAACTTTTTGGGCATCAGGCCAAGTATACTCACATCAGCCATGTTTGCATCCCTCATGTTTCCACAGCATCCCCGAGGCTCTGCTCTCCCTGCAGTCATGTGCAGTACTCTGCAAAATCCCTTGCAACTGGCAGAAACAGGATGTGCACATGCCCTTACTGAGAAACTTAGTTTTCTTGACCAGGGCAAGGGAAGGAGAGGTCCCCATTAGCACAGCAGTTCTCTTCACCTGCTTTTGTCAGTGCATCTGGCAGCCAGGAGAGAAAAGACTCTGGGGCTTTCCCAGGTCCTTCAGTAGCTCTCCAGGGCCATTAGCAAATCACTTGAAACCAGTGAGGCTCATGTGATGTGCAGCCAGAACCAAACTGTGCTCTTGAGCCTGAAGATAAGGAAAGCAAAGTATGGCTTTTCCCCCCCAACTTTCCTCTTGGCTCTGCTCCAGGTTCTCTGCTGGGACAAAGTGAGCTGACCTTGACCCACCTCTGACAAGAAGTCAGCCATGGGAGCTTCTC
Source organism: Xenops minutus (assembly GCA_035221455.1). Taxonomy (NCBI): domain Eukaryota; kingdom Metazoa; phylum Chordata; class Aves; order Passeriformes; family Furnariidae; genus Xenops; species Xenops minutus. The sequence goes on along the minus strand of JAWWEE010000048.1, from coordinate 8,834,806 downwards.
TCAGTTTGTAAGAAGAGGTGGCAAAGCTCCAACGCATTCTTCCCATGCTGCCTGCTCAGAAAAGGGTCAGCACTCCCTCCAAGTCAGAATATTTGTTTCAATCAGTGTATGTGTTGTGCTATTTGTGCCAAGTTTCCTGCAACATCTGTATTTATCTCCCACTGGGAAACTTGTTGCTTTAGCTAAATTCCTTCCATCCCTTCTATTTCTACACCATAATTACATTGCAGATATCATAAGCTAAAGCTGTGAAAAGCAGCAATCCACTCTATTTGAATGGGAGCAGATTACACTTGCTCAGAATTCTATAGAATTTGTTTATGTTTGCATGATTGCAAACCGTTTTGGGGAAAGAGGATTACTGTAACCACTATGTTTGTTTGTTTATAAAATGCTTGTTTCTCCATCATGTAGCAGATAACATCTGTAGTCATCCTGCCTTAGCTCACTGAGCCTCCAAGACAGACGGTTTTAGCAGAGACAGATGAGATAAGGCCTGTTGGAATATCTCAGCTGAGGTATTTCCCTGCAAGCACAAGAGTATCCATCACTGCTGTCTGTTGGTACCCTGCTCAATTTAGTTTCTCAAGTCCTAAAAAGACAACCTCCCACTATTTCCCTTTGAGATCTTTTAAGTTTTCTGAACATTCCTCTCCCTGCCACTCACCAAACCAAAATAAAAAAGTTCATACACACCTTCTTTCTTTTATGCGCTTATGAGAAGGCAGCATCTCTACTCTGGGAACCAATGGCAAAGTCCCAGGTCATGCAAGGACTGACCTATTTGTGCTTCTGAGTCAGAATTCCACTTCCTGATTGCTGAACGCTTCACAGTCTTCTTTGCACAGGAGGGAGATGCCTTTCTCCATCACCTGGGGCACACTGACCTTTAGGTGACTCTCTTACTTTTAAACAAAAGCTTGAGAAACCCTGACAAGCATCCTCCCCTCACAGAGCCATACCCTGACACACAGCTTGGCAAGGCTCCCTCTGAAAAGGAAATTGTGTGCATGTACATAGTAATGTAAAAACATCTCAATTAACAGTAGCATAAAGCTTTGCAAAGCACCTTAATCACATTAACCAAACTAGAAATTTAAATGAACATCAACAAAAAAAAACCCAAATTCCAGATTCCCATGTCATTTCTAGACACTTGTTTTCTTGTATGAAAATCAGACTCATTCTGCCAAGTGATGTTCTTCAGAAGGGTTAGTGCTGTGCACACAAAAAAATCCTGAGGAACTCTGACAAGCAGAGCCCATAGAAGGAAGTGATGTTGGTGCCACAAAGTAGGCAGAGGTGAGCTACATAGAGCTATATGTCACAGCCTGTGATGATAACAGACAATGCTACACAGTGCAGAAGACACCACCACACTATGCAAAATAAGACATGAATCCAGGGTACCTACTGATGAAGGATGAGGGAAAAAAGTCACTCAAAAATATGCATAAAGCTTCTGTGTTCAAAAGGTTTGATAAAGCAATTATTGAAACATGAACTAAACCCACTGTGTGCTAAGGCAGCCAGCAAGCCACTGTAATTGAACACAAGCACTTCTTAAAAGCTCAGCAAAAGCAGGCACTGTGTGCAGGGAGCTTTTATTGGATCTGGGTAGGACTCCAGACACGATATCCAGCTAACAATGGAATAATGGGCCCCTAGTAGGAGCAGAAATGTGTGTTTCTTTCTCAAAAAAAGCCCCTCAAACAAAACAAAATAAAAAACCCAACAAAACAAACAAACAAACAAACAAAAACTCCAAACAAACCTGTTGCTATTCATAGCTGTTTGCAACAGTGCTGCAAACAGGACTGTCAAGAGTCAGGGCAGCATAAGGTATTTTGCTGCAAATTCATATTTTAAGACAGCAGAAAGGACTCCAAGGCCCTGCACTGGGACAGACAGTGCAGGACAGAGAGCAGCAGCTTCAGCACTGTTGCTGGACTACCACAAACTCACACTAATAACCATATCTTTTCAGTCAGGTATGGGACTTCTGTTGTCTAGGCTTTTAAACATGTTTTTCTTACTTGTATTTCTCAGAAACCAGAAACAATGATTTTCACCTTTCTGGATGTCACTGACAACATAAAAACACAATAGAAATAAATCTGAAGTTTCCATCTAGTGTTAATGGAAGCAACTCAAGCACCGTTACCTGGCACAATAACCTGCTACAGCTCCTATCTTGTATTCTGTGCATGTCTTATTACAATGATTTGGATTTTGCAGTTTTTCCTCTGAGGAGGTTCCTAATATGAAGAGAACTAGTGAAAATTAAGATTCATGTATAACACACAGAAAATGTTCCTTCTAAGTAATATCTCTGAGGACTATTTTCACTTAGATGCTTCATTCTTTCCTGTAGAAAACCTGAAAACTTTGACTAAATATATCCAACCCTCCCAAATACATCTGGGCTTGGAAATAGCATTTCAGTAGTCATAAAACCATTAATATGAGAAAAACTGATATTACTACAGTAATACTGTGCTGACAGAAGTAAATGAACATTAGTTAGCGTATAGTCCCTGTAAGAAATGGCCACATTACTAAACAAATTGCCTTTTAGAAATAAAATGAAGCTTCTATTCCCTCTCCTAATAGAAAAAGTACAGATCCTTGGTGCATTTAAAAATGGTTTAAAAATCAACTCAAATTTCCCACAGCTTCCAGCTTAACCCAACAGCTAAACAAGAAAGTAGAAATTTAGCAACTATAATTACAAGCAACTTAACAAATCCATATGCCTGAACAAATCTAGTATAGTAACAAAATGTCCAGAAACAGCCACAATGTAAAGGTGAAAAAATAAATTTCAGGCACTAACTTTCATTTTTAAACACACCTAATTTAAATCAGGGTGACATTCAAGATAGGAAGAAGTTTTGATTCTCTTATTCTTTCAGCTGAAACAATTCACAGAATTTGGCACAAATTTTACCAGTCTTTGGTCCAAAATTATACTATTTTGGAAAAGAGATAATCTTCAGTCTGCCACTGATATATTTCTTAGCTTCATAAATATTCTTCCTAATAATATCTCCATTTAAAATACATTTATCTAATTGGTTTTGCTCCAAAATGATGACTGAACACTCATTAAGAATTCTAAATTAGTGTGAAAGAGATTAACACCTATGTATGATGAAAATGAATTCGTTTATTCTGTGAGACAGGGCACCAATTTACAGCACACAGTGACTTCCTAAATCAAATGGAAATGTTCTAATTTATATGACAGAAGCAACAAAACATAGCCAAGCAGAAATTAACAACTGACCACCTTAAATAAGAAAAATCCCTTACAGTTTCTGCCATGGCCTCTCTCCAATTGTCCATCAGTTTAGTTTCTTGTTTAAACCAGTCCAGTGTCCAAAGCTGGTTTTTGGGTTGATTATTTTTCTCAACACCATGTAAACTTAATATATGCTGCCATTAAATGACAGCAGCCTCTTCCAATGACAGTCCCATTTATCATCAGAACTCGGAGAACTTTGAATCAATGTAAACAGATTAAATCATTAATCTTTCCCACTCTAAAGCACCTAAACAAAGACATTCCCAGCTGAAAAAAAGAAGGAGACACCCATAAGGGTGTCTCAGGATTCTGGCACATATGGCCCCGAAAGTTAATAGCTCTACAGGTTCCCAGTGGCCACATTGCTGATTGTTCTGGGGGGTCAAAGTCTGTCTCTCATTCCAGGAAACACTCAGTGAATCATCAGACATTGGTCCCACATGGCCATAATATCTTCTGCACACACAGGTCCATTCCTTGTCTTTCTCACTTCTGCACCTCAGATTCTCCTCCTCCAAGGATGTAACTATCCTCCAGGAAGAACATGGTTTAGCTCTTTTGAAGCAGAATGAGTATTTCATACCCACATACCCAAACAGATTCCTTAATTTTGTACAGTTTCAGAAAAACAAAAATGCCAGCAGATATTCAGCATTTGCAACAAAAATTCTCATGCTGCACTCCATCTAACCCCTACTGGGGTACAGGCCAGCACATAAATGGCTTTAATGCCTTTTAATTGTAAATCAAAGACTACAGCAAAGATCTTCTACCAAGTTTTCCGGGTTTCCATGGTGAGGCTGCAGAAGTTGCAAAAGTAGATGAAGTAAAACAGTACAGGCTTTTATTTCAGCTGAACATCAAACCCCACAATCCTCACTCTTCATATATAGCATTTCACATTAAAAAAAAAAATAGAAAACTAAATATGGAAGAAGAGCTTTCACTATTATAAAGATGAGAAAAGTCATTCATCAAGGAAGAAAAATCACCCCTAGCTGTAAGTGACTAGGTATTTTGCACCTTCTGTTGTAATGGTAGCCAGATACTCTTGTGAGCAGGCCCCAAGTGTGCTGTGACCACGGTCCAATCTGGCTGTGAAGCATGGAACTATTAGCCTTGAACCAAGGACCATCTAACAGCCCTTGTCTTTTGAGCAAGGATTGTCAGCTCAGTTTCAATGTGAGTGTTCCCCATGCCTAACTGCTTGGATGCTGCCAGCATTGAGAAACACTGGACAGAGGCACTGTAATGGGATACTCCCTGTTGGCAAATTTCTCCTCAGCCTCTCCAGTAAAACTACTCCTGAAATATTCAGTGGGAGTAGAAGCCAGCAGGAAATGGCCACAGGTCTTACTCTATGGCCATTTCTGTTCTCCTTTAAATCTGACCCCTCTATCTCAACTTATGCAACAAGATAGAATGGTGAGCTTCAGAGAAGCACAGGTCCAGATTATCAGGCTGAAGAGCCAGGAAAGGTTGTTCCACACTTCAGAGTAAGGGCTTAGAACATTTTCATCGTCTCCTGGGGTGTGGATAGAAATGAAGGCTGTTCCATTTTAAGAGTTATTTTTTGTTCTATTAGGAAACCTTCTTGACACCTATTTTCTTTTCACATGGAATTTTTTTCCCAGAAAGAACAGACACCTGAAAGACACACAAATGTTGCTAGGCTTAAGATATTCTTTCATACCTGTGTGGTCACTAAGGCAAGTGTTTTCCTGCAGCATGAGCTTCATACACTCAGGAAAGCACTAGCAGCATGGATGTCAGTGCAAGGGAAAGCCAACTGATCTCCCAAACATGGACACAACTCAATGCAGTAACAGTACGAGTATCATAACTACAGCTTAAAAGCAGGCTCCCACATTTTACTTACAAATCCTGCACAAACAACACATTTGGAAAAAGAGCACAGGATGGAACAATTCAAAACATTGAACTCATCTTGCCAGGGATAGTGAGGGGCTTGCATGCAACAGCTGAGGATGAGGAAATACCACCTCTACAGACAGCAGCAAAGTGGGGGTGAATGTGGTGAAGGAAGGGAAAAGAGGGTAATCATAAAAATCTCAGTAGGGTTTGCAAACTTACTCTGTTGAAATACCTGAATCCTTACTTAAACAACTGAAAGTATGGGCTTGCTTGATGTATGTCTTTACCAAGCAATGCAAAAACACCTGTCAAAACTTCTTTCACCTTAGTGTAGTTATTTGTTTGTTTATTTGCTCATTGGAATAAAAGTCCTGTTTCTGAACTCCAGTTTCAAACAGCTGCACTCACTGTAAGCAATGGTTCTCATCATCTTGGTATCAGAACCAGAACAGAGGTAGTCCAGCTCCACCCACACAAATGCAGGCAGACCATCAATAAGCCACACCTAACGCTAGCACATTATGCAGCATGGAAATCATAAGTGACACATCAAAGCGCTTCCCAGCTGTAAAAGATTCTCCTTTTTAATTCATTGACTCATTCAACTGCCACTTTACTTTGTTACAGTTCATATTCAATACAAACTATTCAAGCATTTTTACTGGACTAAATATGGGCTAATTTGTACCAATTTAATCCAGAAGACAATAATAAAGGCCTTAATATCACTTTTTCTGTTATTAGAAAGTACTTTTATGATAAAAGTAAAGTTTCTTGACTTTCAGTAATTCAACATATGGTCCTAATGTACTTAAATGGAAAAAATACTTAGAGGTTTCAAAAAGCTTAAAATAGAGACACATCTGCTAAAATTTAGGTGCAGCTGTTTAGTGAAGAGGTCCAATGCTAAAACCATGACTTTTGAAAGCTCCCTCTGCAATCAATAAGAAGTCTACTAAAAATGTCATGGAAAAGGGTGAAATTTTTGTTCAGGTTCAAAGTGACTTTTCTTGTTTTGTTTTTAAAGCACTGACATCTTTTCGTCATCAAAACTTGGAGGAATTTTTTAATTTAGTGTTACGCTGATGTTTCAGCCAAAGTCTAACCAGACCAAATTCCAACCAGGCCCTCGCTTGCAACTTTTCAAAGCAGACAGAGTTGTTTCAGTTCTAAGAATAAAGATCCCCAAAGTAGTCTTATGTTCAGTATCAGAGGCCTGCTGTATTTCCTGCTTGGCAACTAGAGTCACTTCAGTGGGAAACAAAGTGACTCTATGTTAAGCCTATTACCAGCTTTAGGTTCTTTTGAACAACTCTGCCCAGTAAAACATCTTACAAGGCATCACTAAATTGTTTTCCACTTGGGGGGAAAACTGAATGGCATTTACATAAAAGACTAATCCATATGACATTATCATAATTTTGGGCCAGCTGATTTAATTTTTTAATTGAAATTTAAATTAAATGGACAGATAAATTCCATTTTTTTCAGCAATAATATCAGTCATTAAACCAGCAAAAGGACAGTAAAGATTCCTGCTGAAAAGGACATGAACTGTTAAAATGAGGAAGTACTATTTTTTACTGTACCCCAAAGCAATCTGAGCCTACAAAAAAAAAAAAAAAAAACACACACAAAAACAAAAACAAAAAAAAAAAAAAAGGGAAAAGAAATTATGAGACTCAAAACATAAGGCTTATGTCTGCCTGCCTAATGCTATCTAGTGCCTTCAAATACGGTGCATACAATACACTACCTTATATAAATTGGAGAAGAGAGTTAAAGGTTTGAAACAAGGAAAAAGATGAAGGGATGCACCCTTTTGCTAGTTACCCAAATCAATGACAAGAGCAAAGTTAGGGTGTCGCATTGCAGACACTATAATATCAATATTTCTTGTACAGTTTGCACAGCTCCAAGCACTTCATCAACAACATGAAGTAGTTCTATTGTTTTTTAAGAACATGGCAAAGCTTCAATTTCATTTATGTTTGTGCTGGAAGAGGGAACAAGAAGGATTAGAAATGTAATTCACAACGACAATGTTGGTTAACAGAACCACAAGCTACCAAAAAGATTCAGATGGTCCTTGATTTATGATTATTCTTGGGTTTGATATATATATGCTGGTTGATTGCATCACAGTCCCTACGTGCTTGTCCCATTCCTATATTCACCTCAGGTATCGTTCACTGGTTGTGCTGGAGAGAGAGCACGAGCTCAAGGGACTGTTCATCTCTTCTAGTCCCATGCTGATGGTCCTCCTCCAGGGAAATCTTTAGCAGAGAGCTAAAGATATTAGAGAAAAAATATATTTTAATTTGCTGACTTTTCAGATTAACAGCAATGGACTGAGACAACAATATTATTTTTATATTTTATTTAATTGGGTCAAAAGAAAATAGCTTCTTACAGTTAATCTTACGACTGCTGTCTGTGAGCACACTGTCCAGAATATCCAAGTGACTTTTAAAAGACTTTTATGGATATTCCACTCTCAAAGGATGCTGGATGAGATCAATGGACGCCAACCGACAATATTATGTATGACTTACCTTGCCTATTTCCTTCCCTTTCTGCCTTTGAGGCTCTTTTAGTACACTGAATGTCTTCCTGGGGAATTTCATTTAATATCTTGGCAGCACACTCAATTTCTCCTGTCAGATCCTTGAGGCAGTCATATAAATAAAGGGTAGAATGCTTTATTACTATAGTCAGCAAAAGAATTGTGCACAGTGATGTCCTTACTCATACCACAACATTATTAAAATGTTTCTGTGGTTCAGAGGCAAAGAGGTTCTGCTTCTAGGTTGTGTGTGTAACACTTGGTACTTTGAATTCTGCTCCATATGAGCTGCCATCTCTGCCTTCTCTACTTCTGTTCACACAGGCCCGTATCTCACTGCTCATGCATGAACACATACTTCATTTCTGTTTAATACTGCTGTGTAATTAGTATCAGCCACACAATATGCACTTCAAGTGTTGGCAAATGGCAGCCTACTAGGACAGACAGTGCTGCACTAAGGTTAGAGCTCAGGGCTTCTCATTGACTTTGGCATTTCCAGCTGCCCATAGTATGGCAGAGACGTGAAAGAAGTCACATAGGGTCCCCACTCCAACATCCACTACAACTTCTACAGCCTGTTGCTGTGTAATAGTGGGCTCAAAACTTTTATCTAAAGTAAAACAGGAAGCAGGTCATTGCTAAATGTACTAATTTAAAACTAGCCTACTTCAAAAAGACTTCAAAGTCCTTGCTAATGTTACAAAACAGTCTGGTCAGGGATGACTTACAAACACAGATTGGAGCCAGACTCATAATTTTATCATGATGTTCATCTGATTTGTGTGCACTCTTCCCATGGCCTTACATGGTGCAGAAGAATTTTAGTCCTTACTTTTTTAAAAAAGAAGATATTTCTACCATTAGGAAAACATTAAAATAGGACCCAAACCTACCATTTCATCAGTTGGGAATTGTAATCCTACAAACATTAACATCAAAAACTTAACGAGTTTTGAAGTGGGCATGGTTTCTTCATTTATTTCCAGCATAACTCTCCTCCAGCATTAGAAGGACTTTTTCCTCTTCCCATTTTAAATAAATAAATGCTTTAGTAAAAACTTACAACTTGAGGTTGTGTAGTAACAAATTCCAAAAAGCATTAGCAGCATCTTACTCAGGTGCAGCAGCTTTAAGGCAAACATATTTACCCCCTGATTCTCTCCTCCAAGTAGGCAGTTTGTATTCATCTATCTGGGACAGGGAAAGGTAGAGGGAAGAGTATCCTTGACACTCTGAAGGGGGGCATTATATTAAGAAATTAATTTCAAAAGGTTTATATCTAAGGTTTATAAAATTCCAGTGAAACGCTATGTTTTGAGAGTGATACCATTGAGCAAATGCTCTGTGTCAATTATTGGCAGCTTTTTTCAGGAGAGAGAGCGAAGGAAATGAGAATCAATCATTGGCAGCCTCTTTCAGGAGAGGGAGAGAAGGAAAGGAGACATGCCCCACTAGAATGAGATTGTAAAGTTAATCCTTGCTACAGGGGAATCTGCCAATTGTCAACTTTGATTATTTTATTACACAGTACATGCATTTCACCCAAAGTGCAGCCTTCTAGAATGGGCAGAAATTTCAGTAGGCCACCTCCTCATGGGAAATATCCATAAAGGAATGAAGTATCACTGTGTAGACAGAGTAGCCCACACTCCCTGCTCCCTTTCTCTCCCATTCCAGTTTCTGTCGCAAGGAAGTTGCACAGGCCAAAAGAGTTACTCTTACTTTTATTCCTGTCCCCTTGACCTCATGTCCTCACCAAAATTGTTAAACTGATGCACTACAACAGAACCTTATGGTACAAACACAAGATTCAACAGGCAGCAAGTCCCACACCACTAACCAGAACACCTGTGTTTGGGGTGGACTTGAGGAAGACGTATTTAATTAACTGGTGGGCTTGTTTCTTGGCTTGTGAGGGAGCTGAACATCAATGGTTGCAACTGCTGTTCTGCAGTCACTGCCTATTCAGCAGCTCTTCACCGTGACTCAGCTGCAGAGCAGTAAGATGTTCACATTATTGCTCTGATGCCTGATGTGTGGGGGTTGGGAGGGAGATAAAGAAAAAAAAAATGTTCCAGAGGACAGACCTTCCAAAAGTCCTTCAAAACATCTTTTTTTTAGCACTGCCCTGCATTACCAGAACAGCACTTTGACTTGAAGGAAAATCCCTCATTTACACCTGGTGCTTTTCTGGGTGTTAGTACTGCTGCACTCCATAGACTGAGATGACTCAGTCCCACATACTTTGTACACAATGAGGCCATGAAAGATAGAACATCAGTATGACTTACACTAAGGTCTACCTCAGGCATTACATTTACCAGTCATCTTTTATTGCAAGTCTAACAAATAAAACTTATATCTCAAATTCAGTGCTAAAGAACACTTCTCTTATTAAAATGCTCACTAAGGAAGAAAAAAAGTGTCAAATAATAAAAGTATTGCTGTTACAGGGCTCAACTGATGCAGGGTAGTGCGACTTCAGCAGTTATTATTCAGTGTTTACTTAATAAAACTCATTTTGTTCAGCTCAGTCATTGACTGTCTCAGGATACACCACAACAATCAAATGATGAATGAAGTAGGTTTCCATGAGGACTTCACTTGTAACAGAACTTCAGCAAAATGTAATAATACAGTGTAAGAGTGCAAGTAGACTTCACTTAGGCACATGGGCAGGTTTTTTTCACACGGAGCCAAAAGAAAGATCTTTTTGCTGGATATCTGCTGATGGCATGTGGCAACTGATTTCCATTTATCTTGACAGCTAAAACAAAATTGTTTAAAGTTTCAAGAAAAAGAATCCGTAAGATGACTTCTTTACATTTGTCTGAAAAGCCAAAAAAATCAACACTGACGCATCAAAATAACTTGCACATAAAAAACAATTCAAAGATTAATTTAGTAACAGATAGATGTAGATACTAAATATGAAAAAGTAGAATGCTCACACAGATATAATATAAATGTTTTCTTACATACACACACAATTAACATGTATATGGTTGCATGGTCAAGAAATCAGCAGTGTGGGGTGGGCTGATTTGCAGACTAAGTTAAAAAGAAAACACTTTAAATCATATGCATGTATTTTTAAACATGAGCATGCAACAAGATTCCTTGCTGCCTTTGGAACAGGTATCAATGTCAAACTCAGGGCTGGAATGTCATCACTGTTGGCAGGGCACTACTGTGAGGACACTCATGTATGCAGTGGTCCCACTGACACCATCAGATGTTGTTTATGCGTGATCCAAGTCTAGATGTCAAGGCAAAACAGAAGGAGCCAGCAGGGAATATACCATGGAAAAGTGTAAGAAGAGAAGGATTAACTACACAGCGACCAATAAAAATTAAAACAATTTTTTTCCTTCTCTTTCAAAACTAGATTGCACTGAAGACAGAAATGGCCCTCATACAAAAGACCTGACATTTAGGCCTTAAACACACTTAAGAGAAACCTAACATTAATCACGCTTCCCAACAATAATTCATATTTAGACTTTCTTCCCCTGAAAAAAAAAAATTTAAAAATCCTAACTGCTGTGTTTAAAAGAAATCTTGCTGTATTCTGCTAAAACATGGGCCCTTTTTGCAAGAGAAAGCCAACAAAAAATGTATTTAGGTACTTCCCATTTTTTAATATGAGCTTACTTGCACATTACTCTTACTTTCAAAATCTGTATCTACTTTTGGTTTGAACTACATAACAGCTTTAAGGAAGCAAGGTAACTCACTAAAAAAGACTAGATATCTCCCAAACCATTGCCAGAAAGCATTTGAGTACTTTCCCATAGGCTTATTCTTTCACTGCACAAAGCAGTTAAACCCACAGTGCTGAAACATTCCACTTTTTAGACTAGAAGCATCAGTGTGTGAAGCAGTTCTGCTGAGGAATAAGACCACATTCAAGAAATCTGAATTCCAACTTCTTATTCTCCCTAGACTTGCTCTACCAAGAGACCTACAATAAATTATTTGACTTCTCCTGGACTTAGCTTCCCATATATAGATAACAAGTCTCCTTCTGGCTTCCCCTCTGTACCTGCTGATTTGGATTTCCATGTGTGTAGGTTTTCAAATGGCATTTGTGCAGCACATGAAGATCCTGATCGTATTTGATTTCCATTGATTCATGCGAACAACAAAGTGTTTAGAAGCCCCATCAGTTAAAATAAAACTGTTAGACACAAAACTGGGTTTGTACCACCACTGTTTAGATCAGGATGGAAAACCAGAGAGCCTGAGGTGGTGAGAATAGCATACTATAGTTACACCAGATCATACTGCAGAGACAGCTTTCTTGTCCTCTGAGTTTGTAGGATATGGAACAAGGAAGCAAGGTACCAAACTTCTACGAAAAGGCTACAGTTTTTTTAATCATTGAAGTCGTTCTGCTAGATTGTCCCAACCAATAAACATACATTCACTAATCTAATGGAGTACACAACAAATTTCCACGAAAATTCAAGTCACAAGATTTCCATAAATATTCTTCACTCTGCAGCACGTTAACTTGACTGATTTCCTCTTATCAAGACAATGTTAACCTTCCGTACTTATGAGATATACATTGATAAACGCAAGAAAGGAAATCAGCCTCAGTGCAGGGCACATGCTCCTTAGAAACCAACTAGATGAAGGACTGTCAGCCACTAATCTGGCCAAAAAACAACTGGTAGAATTATTTGTGCAAAATCAGTGCCATCTTGGGACCCTTTCATCTCCCCCTTTGTTAAAATTCACAAGAGTCCTCATTAAAGTGATGAAGGTGCATTAAATAAAGACAGAAATAAGACCTAATTTTAAATATGCACTAGTTTAACAGAACCTTGCCATTTGCTCAGGTGCACTACACCTGTGATTTGCTTAATGTTTCTTTAATGATTTTGGAAGGCAACTCTCTGTTGCACTACAAACCAGTTTTGTTCAGACACATTCAAATTTTCCCACAGTAGAGCGAGCAAGTTATCAAGAGAACTAATTAGTTTGACCTTCTGTTTGCCCAGTAATGAGAAGTGCACCAAACAGGTCTCTCCTTTCATCTCTGAGTCTGTCAATTAAAGCTCAGGCTTTCTGTTCATTGCATGGTCCTCAGGAATATTTACCACAAGCACAGCCAGCATAAGGAATGCCCTACCCACTCACCTCTTAACACTACTAGGTACTAGCTCTGAATTTTCTTCAGAGGAGGAAAACAACAGCCATAAATAAAACTTCCTTTGCAGAAGCCAGATAAAATCCTTCTGAATGCACAGTTCCTTAGACAAAATTAAATGCTACGGACTCAGGGAGTAATGGACCATATGGGCAAGAACCACTCTCAAAAGACTATTCATATCCCGATCTATTAGGAAATTCAGGAATGCCTACATTAGAAAGAACTATAAATCCTTATTTATCTAGCACTCTAATACTGCAAGCTCTTCCTGCAAATATAAGCCCTTAACTCATACATGCAGCCTTCTTTTAGAAATAAAGCAAGTCAGAAGATAAACCATCAAAATCAGAGGCAAAGACCTGAGGACTAGCAGGAGTACAGATCCTGCTGTAAGTTATCCCTCATGTTATTCAGACAACCTCTTAACAGTCAAGGTTACAGGGGAATTACAGGGCAATGAATTGAGGAAGCTTATTTTGGAGAAGAAACAAGGTATTTTCTGCCTTAAGACAGCCCAGAAGTCACATATGCAAAATTCCAGCAAAATGACCTCAGAAAGTGGATTTTAAGACCTAATATAAGGCTTTGGTTTTACATTCTACAACCTCAGAACTACACATTCATAACCTCTTCCAGACATACTCTTGCAAATAAATTCGAAAACAGATCTTGAGAGTTCTCTTGCTTAGGGAAACTTCTAGGTCTGGTAGATTCAAAATTCACTACCCATTTCATCCTGGCTGTGCAGAACACTCCAGTTTTGCATCCCCAAATCATGGCTAGGCTTCGTGAACAAAGATTTACAAGGGCTCTACCCATGGTTGCTGCAAGCACGCTGGTGGCTAAAAAGGCCAATGCGAGATAGGCAAGCCCAGTCACAAAAGTCACAGTGGAAAGTCTCTGTCGGCACTACTGGTGAGGCATGGTCCTTCCTGCGTTGCCTTTTTTCCTCCAGGCTAATTCTGCATGTATTCTCAAAGAAAGCAGCAGCAATATGGATGGTGTGTCTCCATTTCTCCCGATTGGAGGCCAGGGTGGACCATTGATGGTGGTCAATATGGCCAAGGCTGAGGTGTTGTTTC
>JAWWEE010000048.1:8794682-8812677 GCA_035221455.1 Xenops minutus | reverse complement strand
AAAAAAAAAAAAAAAAAAAAAAAAAAAAAAAAAAAAAAAAAAAAAAAGTTAATATTGAATTGAAAAAGTTTGTTAAAGAAAAGAATTAAGCCTGGATATAATCTCACTGACAATTGCTTGGATCTCACATGATTACAGAATATCTTGAGTTGAAAGGGACTCACTAGGATCACCCAAGTCAAACTCCTGGCCCTGCACAGGACAATCCAGGAATTCCACCATGTGCCTAAGAATGTTGTCCAAAGGTTTTTTGAGCTGTCAGGCTTGGTGTGGTGACCACTGCCCTGGAGAGGCTATTCCAGTTCCTGATTCCCTCTGAGTAAAGAATCTTTTCCTAATATCCAGCCTGAACCTTCACTAGTACAGCTTCATACTGTCCTTTGGGTCCTGTCACTGGTCACAGACAGCACAGATTCTTGCTACCATCCATTGCCCCTCACGAGAAAGCTGCAGACTTCAATGAAATCTGACCTCAGTCTCCTCCTCTGAGCTGCTCCTCCTAAGGCTTTCCCTCCAGACCCTTCACCATCCTCATGCCCTGCTTTGGACACTCTTTAATGGCTTAATGTCTTTTTTACATTGTGGTGCCCAACTGCCCCTATATTGCAGGTGAGGCCATCCCAGTGCAGAGCAGAGCGGGACAATTCCCTCCCTTGCCCAGCCGGTGATGCTGGGTCTGATTCCCCCATCCCTCCTGGCTCCAGGGCACTGCTATTTCATATTCATCTTATTACCAACCAGGATTCCCAGGTCCCTTCTCACAGCTGGTCTCCAGCCTCTCAGTTCCCCATCTATACACACAACCAGGGTTGCCCTGAACCAGGTGCAGAATCCTACACTTGTTTTTGTTAAACTTCATTAGGGTTAGTGATTGCCCATCTCTCTGCTTTGTTGAGGTCTCTCTGCAGGGCCTCTCTGCCTCTGAGGGAGTCAACAGCTCCTCCAAATTTTGTATCATCTTCAAACTTACTTTGTACCCCTTCAAGTCCTGCATCCGTGTCATGTATGAAGATGTTGAAGAGCATTAGGCCTTAGAACCCTGCAGAGCCCCACTAGTGACCATCACCAGCCTGATGTAACTCCATTCATTAATGACTTGTAAATGACTCACCACTCCAAGACAGGCTTTGTAATAAAATCCATGCTTGACAAAGGCAAAAGCTCTCTCCTGTGACAAGGTTCGTAAAGGCAGGGAAGAAGGTGATCAGAACCTTGTACATCATACTTGAAGTTTCATTTTCAGTTTGCTTTCATAAAACCTAAAGGACTGCAAGTACTCGCACTGTCACCAGAGGCAATGGGAAATTCACAAAGTTTTCAAAGACATTCACATAGGCAGGACATCCATTAGAGAGCACTGTTAAAACTTGAGTAATAAGCTCCAGAAAGATGACAACATCAAAGGTATTAAGATGGCAGTTTTAGACACAGTCATTATTCAAATAGCTCTCTGCCACCAAAGGAAATTTATTAGAACTTTCAGTGTGATCATAATAATATGAAAATTGGACTGTTCAAATGAGGATATATGGTGACAATGTGTTGTAGGAGTCACCAAGTGAAAACTGAAAGCAGGTATGAAAAAATGACACAAATACTGTGGTCAGGCATTCTGAAGGCCTTGGCTTAACAGACTGAGCAAAATATACTACATCAAAGGAACCCTCTTGAATAAAATTGCTCAATAATAATAATGATAATGCAATCTTAAATCCTGAACTATGGAATATAGTATATCAAAACCAGTTTATTATAGAGAAAGAGTCACAAAAATACATGAAAAATAGATGTGCTATGGTCTTGTAGATGATATTTTGTTAATATATTCTGCAATCAGTCAAATTTATTAAAACTGTGGTTCATGTTTCTGAATGGTCACTGTTTCACCTGCATTGTTGTTCAGATGTGAAGAGTTGTTTAAAATGAGCAAGTGAAAATATATTTAAGAAAAAATGGCGAACCAGAACTACATTAACAGATCATGGGTCTCTGTTTAGTTACTTATTTAAAAAAAAAAAAAAAAAAAAAAAAAGAGTTAAATTTTCTAGGAGTAAAAAAATCAGAGTTCTTTTACAATGCAAGTCCACTTTCACATTACTAAGAGTTAAGATCTATAGTGTGAGAAAGCATGTTTAACATCCTTCAAATTTTAATGGGGATGAAACACATGGAGTCACACCCACCCAGGGTCTATCAGATCCTCTCCTGTCACTAGTCAGGCACCTCAACAAAGCTTTATTTTCACAAAGTGCTGAGTAATCTTCCCTTCAGAACAGCCTCAAGATCACCTCTGATACTTTATGCCTGTATTAACATTTGATCTCACATGCAAGATAGGCCCTGACCACCACTGTTGTGCTTGTGCATGAGCAGGACTCACTGAACACAAGCTGCCACTGCAGACATAATTAAGACACCAAACAGCCAGGCAATGGTAACCGCAAGGAAAACGCACTGCAGAAATCCAAGGGCAGTAACAAAACAGATAGAGTTTTGATTACAAACACAGCTTATATCTTGCAGAAATAATCACTTTACAGACAAGAACAAATCTCTAAAAGGGGGAAGAGGCATGCTGGAATACTGTCAAGTCACCTTAGTCCTCCAAAGAACCACCAGATTTTAAGTTACAGGAAGCAAATGCAGGTACCTCTTACTAGTTACTCCATGGCCATGGCCATTTCTGCTGAATGATTTCCTCAGCACTTATGTTACTTTGCATTTGGCCACCTTCAACCTCTAGTGTATGTCAACAACGCATGGGTCAAGCAAAACAAGTGGAGCTTTCCAGTGCATCCAAATCCATTGGTGTTCAGATCACTTCATAGCCCTGAACAACTGGGATGCCAACATGGGTTATCTATCCTATCACAGGAGAGTTAACCCTCAAGGCAGATGAGAAATCACACAGAAATTTTCAGGTTCTCAAAGGATGAAAAGCAACACACTTAAGGGCATTTAATCTATCCTTGCCACAATCTGACAGACATACCATTTTCCTGTCACTGGCAGCAAAATCAAGGCTGCAGTCTGAGAATTAGCATGGACACCTCTCTGTCCACAGAGGACAAGGGCATATGCCTCACAAACCTATCCGGCAAACTTAGCTTTCACCTGGATTCACTACAGTGAGGGAGGTACTTGAGTAATCTACCTGCACTCTTCCTGCAGTAACACAGTGAACAGCTATTCATGATAACTGGAAGTGACAATGACAGCTGAGTAGTAAATAACAGGTATCTTTCCTTAAGATGGAAGAGATTGGCATAAAGCTGGCACTGGACTTTTAAATGCTGTGTCTAAACACAGAAAGCTATTGAGATTTTTGAATCACCGTGTCATAAAAAAAATCATATGTAACAGAGAAGGATTCATTTCACTCTAACATTTTAAGCTGGAAAATAGGAGCTATAGCACTATATATTATAGTTATTGCATTCTTTGAACTACAATAGCAAATTCTGAAATCTGGTTCCTAATTATCTGGTATCTATTTCCACCCACCAGTAAATCAGAGGTTTTATTCTGGATATGTACCAGTTTCAGTCTTCAATAGCTTTACACTAACTGAAGGATGAAAGAGCAAAAATAACATTTGAACTTGATGATCTTTGAGGTCTTTTCCAATCTTATTGAGTCTATAATAATACATACATTTATATATATGTATATATATAATATGTTAATTTAAAAGAGCTCTCAAGAAAGATGAGGCAGAATCTGATACTGCTCAGAAAGAAAAAAACAACTGGTTTTCTGAAGAAAACCAAAAATTAACCAACCACAGTGTCTACTGGTATTCCTACAAAAAGACTAAAACTTTCAGATGTAAGTAACTACACTTTTGCAAATGGCTTGCAACTCTCTTTTCCTGCCTTAACAAAAGGCATCCTTTTAGGGTACCTCACACAAAGCTCACTAAATGCCAAGAAACTGTGCAATATCTACTACTAAAAGCTGAAAGTAGACTACATACCCCGCTGACTGGCATAAGTCAAAATAAAGCAACTGTAGTGAATCACATTCCAGGTCTTCTTTAGACAGATGTAGAACATTTAATCCAGACTAGACTACTGTGATGTAAGCAAGCTATTCCTGGATTTGATGTTTCATAGTGACATTTGGCATAACTAACTTCAGCATGAGGCAGGTTAAAAAAGTAACTTTTTCTATGAGTAGGTTTCTCCAAGGGCCATATTCACACAGCCTGAATTATACTCAAGTCCCTGTACTTTATATTTTCTAAAAGCAGACCACAGTTTAATAATGTATTTCAGTCCCATGAGTTGTCTTTTTCAGTAGTTGCTCCATCAGTGGATCTGTCACCACTGACACAATACAAAGAACCTAAGGGAGTTTAAATCCATCTCTTCATGAAGTTACATGATGGGATTTCTGGGATCATCTTCTAAACATGATGGTCAATGGCTACTACAGCACTATTGCCTACCTACCTTTCCACAGTCTTCAACAAATGCATTTTTAAATTATTTCTCTGAATAGTAGTCATTAAAAAGAAAGATGCATAACTGCGTATTCCCTTTAGAACACAATTAGGCAGAGCCTGTACCCTCTCGATGCTGAGATGTCAGCAGTGAATCTCCTGAAGTATCACAGCAGCCTTATCTGTTACATCTTCAGGCTGAATGGGGGAAAAATAATAATAATAATAAGAAGAAACACCTTCAGCTTCAATCAGCAGTATGTTCCAAGATTGCAGGATCTGAAATGCAAATTATCAAGAGGGCATTAGAAACATTAAAGATTTAGCAGATGTATGTTCGTCCTGGTTTTGGCAGTGGGGGAGAACAGAAGAGGTAGGGAGGGAATTATGAAGGCATTAATTCCAAAGAAATAGAGAATGAAATACAGTTACTGTATTCATCCTTTCACAGAATAGCTATGTGTCTAATTAAAAGTATACTTACTATCCAATCTTTTGTGTTTCATACAGGCAAAAAATATCAACAATAAATATTCCCCATTCAGCACTAATAACTGTTATTTACATCAATTAATTTTGCATACAGGATGGAAGGTTACTCCAGATTTGTCCCACTACAGAATAACCTACAGGTGACTTTTCATTCTATTTGTACTCTTTCCTCCAAGAGAAAAAGCCTTCCAAGATTCTTTTGCTGTCCACACTAGCATAGCATCAGGACTTAGCAGAGTAATCTTGTGATGCAGATTTTGCTATTTGTACTCTCCAAAACAAAAAGAGAATCTAGACCTTTTCCTCTTCAAAAGGCAATTCTAACACTTGTGGCTGCAAAGACATAAAAATAATCCTTATCCATAAAGCTATCCAACAAACACCTATGCACATGTGCAAACAACTTGAAGAACTTTCTTGGGATTCCTTTAATTTCCATATATAGTCATTTATGATCAGTGTCATAAAGGTTAAAACCCCTACTTTTCAACTAAAATTGTACCAGAAGCTTCAATTTTCAGCCTGCAGACTTTGGGACAGTCACATCGTGTTATTTCAATCAAAATAACTGGAGGTTTCCAGTGTAGGAAGCAATTATTATGAAAAGTGTTGATGTGTCATTCTCCCCAAGTCACACGTTTAACTTCATGCTATAACATTTGACAAGTAACCAGCTCTAAACCTCCACCAAGAAATGGGAAAATGGAGAGAGAGCACATGTGCAAGTCACAAGAGAAAAGAACAGTTTACCCACTGCTATGAGAGCAGATTCTGACATTGCTGACTGATGTCACAGTTTTGGTACACTTCTAGTTTTTAATTGCTTTGGTGGAAGGCAGGTTTAGGTCTGCATGCATGAATGAACAGTTTGCCTTGACCTGACAATACACGTATAAAAAAATGTCAGTCTAAAGCAACATACTCAGTAATTACAATTCAATGAGTGGTGCAAGCATTTCAAGAGGCAATATTCACATTTCATGGCAGGGATGAAAGAAAATGTCCTTCCTGACAAATGCACAACAAAGAAACAGAGTTACTGTGATACCTTTCAGGCATAAAAGGCTCCATTTAATGATGGTCCTAGGTACAAAGGACCACACACATGCCTGAAGCTTCCTTGCTAAGTGACTTCCCAGGCTATGTCCACACAGAGGAACACAGGTGTGGTTGTAGCCTCAAGCAGGCATATCTCTCAGCATAAAGGACATCTACGAGCTTAACCCATGTGATGTGACCAGTTACATTAGACAACCATAGAGCACAAGACTAGATAGTAACAAATCAGGAACCTGGCTACACGTTCCCTCAGACAAGCAGAAGTGCCTTCCACTGCATTCTCCCCACATTTGCTGGCCAGTAGACACGTTCTGCTCACTCCAGAGCATGCTGCATTCTGACCCTCCTTCAAAGGCACAGACATACACCCCTGATGTCTTTCCTCCAGAGAGAGCAAGCCAGCCTTCTCTGTATGACCAGTGGAGCCTTGGCTCACACCAGTCAGTACACCCCACTGAACAGTTCCTGGTTCACAGTCCCAAATTGTTGACTCAGTCCACCCACACAGGGTTTCATTCTCCCATTTCACTTGGCACCTCAAGGACCATGCTATTAATTTTGAAGCTAATCACTTGTGAAAGTATTTGGAAAGGAAGCTAAAAAGCAAGTGGGGGGACTTGACCAAAAAGAACTTCAAAACTCTTAAGCTGGAGTCAGGACAAGGAAGTGATACAAAACATATGAGATCCCAAATCCCAATTCTGCTTAGAGAAGGAATCTCTTCTTCATACATTGTATTCTCCAGTTACTCATGGTATATTAAATTAATGGAAACTCTGAGCTTTAGCATATGTTTAATAGCTACAGTGTGCTTTTTTGAGCAATGATATTACTTTCTTACAGTATACAAAAATACACATATGGATGCATTTATGTATGTCAAAAATACCCATGCAGGTTTTGATATTTCTCAGCAACACATATTGTTCATGGTCAAACAGTGCTTTAGGCTGCATTAAGCAATGCAGAAGTAAGCTGGCAAAAAGTGTACCAATCCTTAAGAACCTAGCAAAACCTTAAAAAATATAAAGTAAAAAAATCAGTTAGGAGAAAGGTGTTCATCCATAATCAGCTAGAATGCAATAAACCTCTGGTCCTCTCACAGCATGGCCAAAAGACCATCCCATAACCCAGACCTCTTTCATACTGACACAGCTGTAAAGGTTGTGGGACACAGCAGGACAAGTGGCAATTTTTCATGTTTTTCAGTCAATAAACTGTCACTAACTAGACTAGACAGATTTGATTAAACCTTGGTGATAACACCCAAGACAAGAAACAATGTCTAATTGTCAGTATGTGCCACCCAAAAGGATGAAGATGGCATCACATGAACATTTGGAAGGTGCCACCTATTGAAACACATCAAGAATTAAATGTTGTTGCCAGTGCACCAAAATAACTGTGGAAATGTAACTATTTACAGGAAAAGTTAATCAAACCGGTACAGGGAAGTCACAGATGTTTTCTAAGCCATGGCATGCTGTTGCACAGCACCGTGCATATGCAACCAAAACAGCTCTATCCGCAATCCGTATTGAATTTGCGTTCCCAGTGCCAGGGATGTTGGGCAGTTACACGAGACACACTTGGCCACAAGAACATCATCCTGTCTCCCTCCTGTAATGCCTCCAGCCGAGGCAAATCACTGCACCAGGACACAGCCCCAGCAAGGCAGTGCCAGAGCAAAGTCAGGGAAAAGTAGCTCTTTAACAGCGGGGGTTGTTCACAGACGGCGCCTCCCGCGAGCCAAGAGTGACACCTGCCGGGATCCGGGCTGGCCCCGGGAGGAGCCGGGCCGGGAGAGCCCTCCCTGCATGGGCTGAGAGCCCCGGGGCTGGACCCGCACAGCGCCCTGTGCACACAGACCCCGCCACCGCTGCCCGCACTTCAGAGGGACCCGCACACTCTAGAGACTTCTAGACGAACCACATCACACGACACAACTCAACTGTGGCACACCACATCAAAACCGTGCAGCAAAAAGCATCAGTTAAGCCTGCGTCAGGAATAAAGTATAATCATGTCTGCTTCAAAGCAGTGAAGGATACAAAAAGTAGGGATGTAAGAGGACAAAAAGCAATTGCAATCCTTCCCAGCTCTGTCCCATACGACTTTCAGGGACAGTGATAACATCCTAGAAGTGGAATGGAAAATATGGCCACAAGGAAAAAAAAACAAACACATGCACAAAATTCAATTCAAAACAAACAAACTAAAAAATCTTCAAGCCATATGTCTTTGCAGTTGGATGTTACCACCTTACCTGCTCAAATTTGACAAGAGAATATGAAATTGCCCGAGGACAGAGGTTGTGCTACAGTATCTAATAGCTGACTGCACAAGTTTAGTCACTGCAGTTCTCTCTTCCCCTTCTGCATATAGTATGCAGGTATTTTTTTAAGAAATCCTAGATCTATGCACAAGAGGCCTAGAAATACTAGCTTTGACTAAATGAAAGCCTATTTTCTGTGAAAGTATAATTTGGGACTTATATTTTACCGTATTGACAAATTCAGGAAGGGTGCCATAACAGAAATAACAAATCCTTATCAGGAAAGACCAAGACAAGGCATTAGGGCAGGAGATCAACTGCACAATGACACGGGCCTTGCAGTCACACACCAAGACTAAACTTTTGCATATGTCATCTGGTAAGAGTTTGTGGCCAACACAGTGCCAGTCCTGAACAAAAGTTGCAAGAGGTCTGTATCCACATCTGTTCTGAATATTTCTAGAAAGCTCAGAAGAGGAAAACATCACTTTGTGCAGTCAGTAAGAGAGAATTAGATCTACACTGTAGTGTGACTGAGTATTCCTCACCCTTAGATCTCAGTCCATGCCAGTTTTACAGTGCTGCCCCATGGCAGCTTCTGTGGGCCCTGCAGGTAGTACAGGCTTTGCTGTGGTAGTAGGGTTGGTGAGCACAACTTAACTAATCCTAGGAACTCACTCACTGCCATTTTCCTACAACACCAGCCTCAAACGGATTCAGCTCTCTGTGTTTATAAGGTAGTACACTCCAGACTGAAACTGAGGTCACAGACCATTTCTCAATCTGTCCCACCCCACCCACTCCCAGACAGGGAAAAATAAGAATGAGGAGCCAAGGGGGAGATAAAGTAATCTTCAAGGAAAAAAGTCTCAGTTTTGCATTCTGCAGCTTTAACTTCATGTCTGTTCAACTGCAGGAGGCTGAATGCAAAATAACGGAGCATTGCTGCCACCACGTGCTACAAGAGATTCCTGCAATCGAGGGATTTCCTTTTGCCTTATTTTTTAAAACCACAAAACCGGAACTGCTATTTGTTCTGGCATGTTCAGGACAGAGGGTGGGCAGAAGGCCTCTGTCTAACCCATGGAGGGCTAGCATTGCCTTTCAGCTGAGTGCCCATTCCCAGGAGTACAGTCAGCTTCACTTTCTTCCAAGGTCTGGGGCACAGCCAGCCCAAGGCTTCCAGGGCCCTCTCCAGCCAAGTACTGCTACAGACACAGCAGCCAAGGGGCCAGCTCTGCCCACTCCCCCTTAACCAAAAGGCACCAATGATTTAGTATCTTGATTATCAATAGTCAGTGGTGCAAACCATCTATGCCTCCTATTTATGAAAGGAAGCTCCTCACAAATACCTACAAGGTGGCATGGCTGTCATTGTCCTGCCCAACCAGAGCAAACACAACCACTTTTCATTCACAGTAATCAGAGGGTTTTATTCTAAACTGAAACTAAACCAGCCCACTAAACACTAATGCTGGCATTACAAGAACTGCTGGTCTGGTAAGGTTTCTGTTTGTTTCTGTGTTCAAGCACAGTTTGAATAAAGTCATATTCTTATAGAGGGATTTTTGCTACACTGCTTTTCAACAAAGGTGTTTAAAGGGACTGCATGATACTCCAGGTGTTTGGCAGTCACGTGCAGATCTTTACAGAGCAGACCCACTTTATTGCAGATGTGTTGAATAGTTTCTTCATTAAAAAAAGTAATAGAAAACAATGTTCTACCGCATGTTTGAACGATCCCCGAAAATTTAATAGAGGAAGATTAGAACATCCTGAAGAAAAGAACAGTTTTTCACAATAACACACTCCTGAAGAAAGGATATCTGAACACAACTTTAATGCATTTTAACTGAACTGTTTATCTCCTTGGTATGTTTGACAAGTTGTTGTTGTTTTTTTTTTAAATTGCACTTGTTCCTTGCTTTTGTGCCTTGTTTCTGAGTCAACTAAAAATTAAGAATATGTTTGTTTTCCCATAGCAGTTAAGTATTAACACAAAAATTATACCTCTTTCCAAAAATGATAAAATGTTTTCACATATTTTAAATCTTAAACGTGTGTTATCCCACAGATAAAAAGGCAGGCAACCAGTGAAACAGAAAATAAAGGAAACTTTCTCAGAGAGAGACAAACCCTCATTTCTGAAGCACACTAGAGGCCTGCAATAAGAAAGTCTCCAGATTTTCTTGATTCCAAGCAGATACTGGAAAGCATCTAAACTAGATGTATAGCTGTCTGCTACTGTTCTTGCATTAAAAAAATCTTATCCTATCAGAAAACAAACCCTGAAGGGTCGTCTGCCCATTGTCACAGGAAGCTTCACAGAATTAGCAGTCTCCTCATGTAAACTTTTGTTTGTCTTATCTGACCAAAAGATTGGCTCTAGCGAGATATATTCCTTATCCAAAGCAGATCCTGAGCTGCTCTGCTACTTCTGCTTTCATAACACTATAAAAAAAACCCTGATAACCCTAAACAGAAATTGTTACAGAATTGTTTGATGCTTCCATTCCCTCCATTTCTCTTCTCTGTTCTATGCTAGACATTGTCATTCAACAAGACCTCAGGTACATAAAAAAAATCTGTACAAACCAGTAGTTTACTTCAGCTTTGTTACTTCTATCTTTTTACCTGGTCTGGTAATTCACCATTATTTTTTCTATTCCTATCCACCAACACCCATCCCCTTCCCAACACCCTGATCATCATCTTTTCTCTTTTTCTTCTCCACATGCTGATTCCATACTTCAGAAAAACAGCATTTAGGCAAGTGAAGTTGGGCAAAATGAACTGGTGTGTACTGACTAGGGTGATTCTCATTCTAGTCCCTACTTCATCGTTTGAAATTATGCAGGATGAAAAAACTCCACTCTGAATCAGTGAAAACAGAAACTAAACGCCCCAGTCTGTCATGCTGTGGCTACAATCTACACTCTAAAGGCCACTAATGTGCATACCTCTCCCCAGTGCAAATTCACTTTCACAAAAACTTATCCAAAGTAGCATGAAAAATGTGAAGTTCCAGTTTGCTCCAGCAAGACACTGTCTCAAATGACCAAAGGCTGTTAAAGTGTTTCCAGTCATAAGAAACTTTTAAGACTTTGTTTACAAAGTTAATTCCTTTTTTTTGTTTGTTTTTTTCCCCTGCTAATTAGAACAAGCAACAGGACAAGGTCAGAGTTCAGGCAAGTGAGTTTTGCCAAGTAAGTGCATTCACTTCTGTCATGCCTCCCTCTCCTCAGTGAACCACTGCAGATCAGCCCTAGCTGTAGCCAGGCAGCCATTCTGCACTCCCTCTCATTAGAAGCAGTCACCAGCACGATTTCGGAGTGTGCTCATCAGCAAAGATCCCATGGCTGTCTCCAATCTGGAAGGAGTTCTGACAGAGCCCACAGACAGCCTTTGTGACTGGAGAAGAACATAGCATTATTGTTCATGTCCATCCTCTAGTGCACACGCAAAGCATATGTGTTGTGACAGCCACTCACAACAGGAGCTTGGCTCTTTCACTGGAGCTGTCTGCACTCATTGTTTTAGCTCTGGAGTCCTCCAGTTCGGTCCTGGAGCATGAGCCAAAACTGTGGCTGCAAAGTGGAAATACCAGCAGCCACAGTTCTGAAAAGCTACTGCTTATCTCAGAGATATCCAGGGAAGACACAGTGGACCTCTCCAACATACACCACAGTGGACCTCTCCACAGTGAAATTTTTAAAGGAAGGAATTACAATTTTATCCCTAATGCCTGCAGCGGAGCAACTCTGACAAAGCAGTGACACCTCTGACACAGCAGCCCCCTAGCTGAGACACAATTTTGCTGTATTACAAGCTACAACCAATCTTTCTCATTACGGACTTCAGTTTTATAATGTATCTTCATAGGTCCTATTCAGACAGGTCAGTCTCATCTTTAGTAAAACCTTTGCCTCCTAAAATATGATGGGAGCAATGAATATTGTTTTAGTCAAGGATTAAGTGTGCTAATAGAATACTTCATCTAATCCTGTTTTCTAAGGAGCGTGGCTACTTATAATCTCAACATGAACTGTGTAATGACAGCTGTTTCATACAGTCAGGCTTCTCCAGGTTTGATGAAAACACCACAGATGCTGTGGTTACATCCAACACTGATGATCTGATTAAGCCCGCACTGAGTGGTACTGGAACATACTATGAATTAATTACCATCGGAAGGATGAAGGTTTGACGGTGGTTAGAATTTAAATTTGTCATGTTTATACAAATAAATCAGAGACAAATGAATACATCAAAATACTATAGTGCTTAAAAATTGATTTGTTTCTGTAGAAAAGAAGTCAGATTCTAGATACAAAATAGTATACTCTAACATACATAATGCAGATTTTCATTGCAGGAAAGACAACTTTTGCTTTCCAGTTTCACTTATTGTCATAAATTCATGAACAACTACTTGAATACAATCCTTAACTCTTGTTGAGTGATATCATGGCATACAGGAGCACTCAGTGTATCAGCTGGTGTTACTGGGTACAACTGGGGAAAGGTGCTCAAGTCTGCATAGCCTTCCTTTGTATAAATTGTTCCCACATGACGTGGGCCACATTGTGATCTCCATAACTGTAATGTACCACTCCAATCATTTCTGTCATGGAGAAATGATGAAAAATTTTCTATTCCAAAGCACAGACAGAAAGATGAATAACCTATAATGACTTAAGTGATACCAGTTGGCATAGAGATTACAGGGTAGTCACATCAGCTGCTGACAGGTTGGATTCCTTTGAATTTCAGCCAGCAATAGTAATGCAGAGTTAAAGCTACTTTCAGGCCTTCAGGAAGGCCACTTATTGTGAAAATGGAGCTTAGCCCTATGCACTGGAAATCATCCTATCAGAAGCAAAAAACCAAATCCAGAGTTTCCAATAGAAATACACTGAATGATGAGGTCACCATACTTTTATAGCAAATCTACTTCCTCAGATAAAATCTGGAACTGAAAATGAATAAACTATGGTTTTCTGAACCATAGTCTTACATATTGGAGTTCAGGGAGAGGACCCATAAAGATCTCAGTAATTTATACCTGCCAGACTCTCAGTCTCCACACTGAATAAAACACATGAACGGAGTTGATATGGGGACCTGATGAGGCTACACTTCCAACACTATTTCATCACCTGCTACAATATCCAATAGTTTTCCAGTATACTCCATCTCCAGCAGATAAGGGAACTGCTGGGATATAGGAGAACTACAAAAGCCTATACAAACACAGATTGGGTTTAGAGCTCTGATTCCTGGCAATCTGGGAAGGGCTTAGCTCAGCTTTGATGTTAGAAGCACTGAAGTCAGTCTGCACTATGTATTGCAACACTACCTGGAAACCCTAAAGCAGAGCAGGTATGGGGTCAGGGTAGGCCCAGACAGCAGCTCTGTTAAAACCATCACAGAGGGATGTAGCACACACACACTGATGGTCTCTGCTGCCTTCCCTGAGCTCAGGGCAGGTGCCATCAGGAGCAGCTCCACACTGACCAGGCACAGTGTGCTTGTTGAGAATAATGCAATCATGGGAGAGCTTTTTAGGCAAATTTTTTTTCAGGTATTTCTACACCCCACCATCCATCATCAGAGCAAAGAGAACCAGAAGCAGATAGGTAACAAGGAGAAACTATTTACTGTTTCCACTTTATATTTGGCCTAAGTTAACAGCAAACACACAAACACAGCAAGATCATGCACTCAGGTGCCATCCTTCCATGGGCAACCTCTTCATTTCATAACTGATCTTTGTCCCACTGGCCTCATCTAAACACACAGAAGCAGCCAGCAAGAGAGCTACAGCCTCAGTGCAGTCTTCTAGCCCTCCACTGATGCTATCAAACAGTCTGCTAGAAGAGGATAGAACCTGCAGAAAAATAAATTACATTCCAAAAGAATAAAAATAAATACAACTGACTGGATCTTTGTAGCACCAACATGTTTTTGCTTCACTCAGAGCTGAGAAGCTTCTCCTCAAAAAGCTATTTTCATCTTCCAGAAAATACATTTAAAAGGAAAAAAAAGATTAATAAAGCCTACACTGTCCAACCCTTCACTCCACAACCTGCCACACAGGCTTAAACTCCTGTTCCAAATCCCACACGCCGTCCCACAGCCTGTGTTCCTCTAAATCTCACACTCATGGTACTTGCCAGGCAGCCGTCAGTCCTTCCACTGGGGTGATAATCCCAGCAACAGCCAAGCTGCCTAAAACTCTTCCTGAATATAAACTGCAAACTGCAACTGAAGTACCAGGACACTAAGCTGGCTGTCTGCCTGTCACTACAAAGTCCTCCCAGTTTTGACTCCTGTAACAAGCACAGCTGCTTCACACGGAGACCCCCATCCCTGAACCAACCTGCATTCTTGATCTGATGGTCACACATGTGTCGTCCACAAACTATAGCTCAAAAACTTTCATTTCTGACCTACTCTAAAATCATAAATGTATTTAAAATATATACAGCAGCAGAATTTCGCTTAAGCTGGAGCTATCTGAGAAGTAGAGTACAGCATTAATCTAGCAAGTCTAGACCTGCTTTCAAACACATTTTTCTTCATGCTTCAGTCTGTACAGCCTTGGATAATAACACTCCTACATCAGCAATTTTCATTCTGTGGTTCACACTCCTCTGGGGGGCAGGAAGGGGGACAGACATCTAAGAAAACCAGGTTTCTGCACACCACATAGCAAACAGTATATGGACCTATAAAAATTTCACACAAGTCCCTTGTAATTTGCCAGAAGGGCTCCAAGAGCCACTCTGTCCACTGTGATACTTCAGTGAGGGAGAAATCACTGATTTAAGACTAAAAAAAACCCAAGTTATTTTACCAGTTCTATCCCTCCAGCATAGGAATAGGCAGGACTTGTCAATGTTCTGTGCTTCAGCCCCTCCAGCTGAAAACTAAGGGGGATTTAAGACCTACCTAGGAATAAATGTTATTTATAAAAGGTGTGTGTCACTACTGTTCTGTCTCTTAAATTCCCCTCCATAAAACCCTGCTCAGTACCTCAAGTAGTCACCTTGAATTCCTGAGTCTCCTGTAACCAAACTGGAATTCAGTGCTGGATGTCACATGTCTATGAACCATTCTGTTTCCTCTCATATAAATGATTGATATTGAGTGGCTTTGGTGCCTACAATTTGGGGCAGAACACTATAACCTACTGTAAATGTTAATGTAGTCAGTGACAGTTACATGTTTGGAGTCATATGTTTTCAAGCAACTGACACACATAGAGGATCATATTAAAAAGGAGCAGGAACAGAATGCAAAAGGCTTTGGTCAAAGCAGCAGGGGAAGCCATGCCACTATTATGGCACCATTAAGGCAAAGCTTCCTAAGGAGAATTATCCTGTCAACAGAGGGACAGAAAGAAAAGATTGCATATAACCTGCATGTATACAGAAGTACTTCAATTTCTCTCAGCTGTTAGGCACAGTTGTGAAATGATCTAAATTTTGAATACCTTCAAGGATACCTTGTTAGTTCAGACCTTGAAGTATGTTATTTCTTCAAGTGAATTTGCTAATTTATTATTAATCATGAATTAATAGTTAGTTCTCAAAGGGCAAACAAGCACTTGTGCTAGCTTGTTGTCCAAACACAGATTTGGTAGCATTTATCCCTATTTCAGCAAGTGCAAAAACACAATATGTGTATCTGAGATCTCATACACAATTCTCCCCTGTCACATGACCTGGCACGCATATGGCTTCATTTTTAAAACTTCATCTGTATTCCTGCTGCTTCCTAGAAGAATCCCACAGAAGAGCTTTCGTATATGCTTATCACTATTAAAAATGCATGATTTCATCAGAACCAGTCTCAATTCTGCTCTGCAGAAGCATGACCCAAAACCAGTTATGAACCAATGGGAGCTTCCTATTAGGTAGTCTGGGCCTTGAAAAGCCCTTATGAATCATCTAGCCCTCTGTATGCTATACAGTAATTTGTACAGCAAATGAATTGTCCTGCCAATCTCCATCCCTTGTATTATGTTTCTTCAGTGTCTACCTTCCTGAAAGCTTCTGTTGCTTTTAAATATAAATGTAAAAGTCTACCTTCACCTCATTCTCTTCTGCTAGCATCACAGAAATCAAGGAAACTGGAGAGGCTATCAGCACCAATCATGACTATGTCCTTCCTCTAATCCTTGCCTCAGCTGCCACTTCCCACAGTACAAGCAACTTGTTCCCAGGCTTGCTCAAACACACATGGTTTCAGTGCAGAAGGCTCTTACTGAAACAGGACACAGGTCACAAGTTGCCTCAGCTGGGAAGAGCTCAATGTACGAGTATCACGCACTTGGCAGAGTTTGCCCAAACCTGCGAGGTGTTATCTGTACACAGAGACAAAGCCAGCAGGATTCCTGCAGACAAAAATACCATCCTGAGCAAAACCCTGAGTAATGGAGGAGAAAGAGGAAGCACACCAGGAAAAACTTTTAAAACAGTGAGACCACAACTATCATTCTAAAAATTCAGGATAACTTTGGCATGCTGAGTAAGATCTACAGTGGTACGGTGTCCTAGCTTTAGGAATAATACAACACAGCTGTGCCACACCTCCCACAACTGTGAACAGGGCTACAAAGATGCTTATGCTGCTCCAACTTGTCTTTTAAGGGAAACAATTAAGAAACATGTTATTATTTGAAAAACAGCAGGCTTGTTATATTGTTCCCAGGGAGTGTTTGCACTTAAGTCTCATATTTGTTCTCATCCCCAAGCAGAATGAGTACTTAAAGTTTCAAACACTTCATTCAATACAGAAAGGTGACACCAACTTCTTTCAAATGCATAATAGTCTGAAGGGCTTCACCTGGTATTATGCAAAACCCATTCTAGCTTTGGGCAAAACGAGTCAGTGCCCAGGCAGCTGCTGTTAACTTTCAACAGTGTTTCCCCCACACTTGATGTAGCTATATGTAAGTATATACACCTATAGGCTATCTGGGTCAGTGCATTTGAAGGATAAGGCATCAATGCCACACCATTCTGACCACTGTGTTCCCTCTGCCTTTACCAGACCCTTGGAAAGCTATATTAATGCCTTGAGGATTAAATCCTATTGGTAATTTGTGGATGAAGTGATGCTATAGATGGCATAGAATTCTATATAAATCTTCAAATTTTATTTTTTTTTTAAAAAAAAAAAAAACAAAACACAAAAAAAACACAACAAATTAAAGTGCACAATGTTGTGGGTTTGATTCTGGAAAGACCAAGAAAGAAGAAGCCCAAACTGTTCCATTCTTGCATTTTTTCTCATTTTGATAATTTCCACTTCATGGTAAATCAATTTGTTCTGCTCCTGTGAGGTTTTAGGAGTTCACATTTCCTTTCATCTGGCAACTGAACTCTTATCTAATTGTCCATACTGCCATCTCCCTCAGAATCAGTTTTTCCTCCTGGATGACTTCAGGATTCTTGGGCTGTAACAATCTAGTACAAGAGGTTTGGGGGTTTTTGGGCTTTTTAAAAATATCTCTTTGAAGGATTAAAGCTGAATATTTCACACACAGTACCAATATGAAATCTATCTTTAAAATAACCCCAATGAGCTAAATTTGGGCAGCCAAATATTCTGATTCAGCAAGCTTTCATTGAGGGTTGATAGTGTTATAGTCAAGGGACTACAAATATAAAATTTTGAAACACCAAAATTTTATTAAAGGCAAAAGAGCAAGGCAG
>JAWWEE010000048.1:8775335-8794582 GCA_035221455.1 Xenops minutus | reverse complement strand
GCACCACTCTTTGTTCTTTATTATTACCTATATTCAGCACGACATGCATAACATTGTGGTTTAACTTCTACTTGCTTGAGTAAGTAAAAATGGAACATAACACTTTAAGTAAAAACATTCACAAGCCCAACATTTGGAAACCTTTAAGAAAACCTTTACGAAAACCTTTACAAGTTTTAGAATTTGATAAGCAATTTCTAGGCTTTTACCCTTACCACCCATTACAATAGGAAGCCAGAAACAGGAACAGATATCTGTGTTAGTAACAACCCAACCACAGAGCTCACTAAACCAACACGAGTCCTACATAACAATTAGCAGGATCAGCAACACCACACTGGTAGGAACATTTACAGGACTGCCAGGAGAAATCTTGAGCAGGATTAAAAAAATACACAAAAACTGAAAAATACTTCTAAACATCACATTGTCCTAAGAGGAAAAAGAAAATTCGAAAAAGTAAGAGTGCTTCACTTTTGAGTTACAGCACAAAGGCCACTAAGTGGTAACTGAGTGGTAACCTAAGACTAATGAGCCACTGCCCATAGCACTTCTGCAACACCTTACAAAATATTTATTCTATGCAGCTGCTGATTTTGCTTATGAAAGAGGTTGGTATTTTTCTTAGATATTTCTCTATTGCTCCCTATTCTCTTGCTGTGTAACATATGCTGTTTCAGTTATAGCCACAAGAAAATACTTTTTCATTAATGCAGAAAAATTCCTGATCAGGGAAAAGACTTGTAAACAAAAAAATCAATTCCAACCAGGAAAGCCTAATAGTGCACTAGAAATCTGTCAGGCACAGAAACAAAGGTGAGCTGGGCCTTAAGAGGGATGTAACATGCTGCAAAATTCAGTACTGCTAACTCATGTGGTGTGGCAAAGAAGTAGCTGTATTGGGATTTTTTCCAAACTTCTTTTTTTAAGTCCCACTCTCCTGTCTAAGGTGATTTTTTTTTCTTGTATGTATTTTAAACATCTACTCTCATTTACCTCAGGCTGAAATCTTTCTTAGTTTGGCACAACAGCTTAAAAGGAAGTCTCTTAAAACAGAGCAAGAGGTCAGAAAGGAAACTTCCCAGAGAGATTGCAGAATCAAACCCTCCCAAGGGATGGCTGGAGCATCCCTATCAGAAAAGGAGCCCCCAGCCCTCAGCACCCACCATCCCAGGAGCCTGAGGGGGACACTGGGCAGACTGTCCTGAGGCACCAGCACTTCTGACACAGCAATGAGCACTTCTGGCTGCCCAAAGGGTTGATAAGTCCAATAACAGCAACAGGTAAAACATGGCTGAGCCAAGAGCACTCAGTGCTGGCCTCTTCCTCTACCAACTATTTAAAGGATTGCATCCTTAAACTGTTTTCTTGGCACTGTCAGAACACCCCCTAAGGAGATGGGTTGTGTTGTGTGTCTCCTTGTGCACAGTGGGGGACACAGACACAACCACTAGAATGGCAGAAATGCTCTGCCCCAGCAGGTGCATTGGCACAGTGAGGAAATATGAACCCCAAGCTTGAAAATCATTCTTAGTCTAAAATGATGCTAGCTACATGAATAACCATATTGGTTTTCTTTATAAGTGCTGTGGGTGTCTTTTGTTTATAAACTATTAAATAATTCTGCCTCAATAACACTAATAAAACAGAATGGCTGCCAGGGAGGGAAAAGGGCTGCTGTTGTTAGACAGGAGAGCTCGAGCATTCAGGATTAAGCCTCACTCCAGCAAGGAGCCTGAGGCAAGCAAGTTCCCTGGGCTGTGCCCTGCCGTGGATGGGCCTGGCTGCAGGAGGGGGTCTCTGGGAGCTGCGGACAGAGGATGCTGAGCTTGCTGCTTGTGGTACAAGTGTTCTGTCCCAGAATCAAAGGGTTCATGGATAAGGCTAATTTGTAATGGTTTCAGGCTGAATTCATCTAGCCCAAGGGACTTAATCTTCTCTTAGTAACCCTATAATAGCACAGGCGTTTTCTGAAATTTTAAAAGCTCAGTTGCTTGATACTGATTAGATAAAAATAAGGAAGAAATTAACTAGGACTCATACTATTACTGATTTTCCTCTTTAATTTTGTTACTTGAAATAGAACTATGTATGAAATTCTCATGTTGGGTTGTTGTTTTCTCCTTTTGTTTTTTATTTGGTTTGTTGTTTGTTTTTTAGTGTTGGGGGTGGGGGTTAATCCAGTATTATAGGCAGCGGAGGACACCAATTAGCACTACTGTTTCTAGTGCAATACATTTTTTCCCCATCTGACTGGTACAGTTCATAAGCTGTACAGCAAGAACTTGTCTCACACCTAGAGCTAGCAGAGAAACCCCTTCAGCAGTGTTGTTTTCCTGACGCTAAAAGCTGAAGGTCATTTGTTCCTTTCATGACAGCAAGTATTGCTGCTGTTGTGCACAGAAGTACTCTAAATAGTGATGGTATTTTTCTGGTAGTTTTCCAAGGTAAATTACTAGGGAGAGAGAAACAGCATGGCACCTAAAGTTACTCCAGATATCCGGTGTAATTTTCTTATGTATACTTTTTTGATCTTCATGTGCCAATCATCTGATCTAATTCTATGGAGGAAACATGCCTATCTATTTCTCTAATCCTTATTGCTATTTGCACAGCCTTGGAAGATATTTTTTTCATTGCCCTTTGATTATCATCATATCACCAGGCAATAGACTTATTTTTCTGCTACAAAATGCAAAATTTAAGCTAAAATAAATGATCAATTTATACTTGTAGACACCATGGAAAAAACGGTGTAGTATTTCAGTTAATTTAGGAACATTTGCATAATAGGGAAGGAGGTGTTTTGCAAATTCCTTATTTCTCCAGTTGAGAATTCTACTCCTGTGTAACCTCTCCAATATGCTGGTTTTTCCTGTGTCTTCCGTGCCTCCTACATTCTCTAGGCAGAAGATGGTGAACTGTGAATGACTTCCACCTCTTTAGGGATTCTGACAAGTTTCAGTAATGATCACCTCCATTTTGAAAACAGCTGCAGCAAAGAATATAATGGGTTGCTAAAGATTTTCATGAGTAATAATCCATCTGTGTTTCTTCTATGTATGTCAGTGTGATGTCATTTGTACAGTATAGAATGTTCTAGAGCTTGATTGCTCAGAGAAGATATAAAGCAAGGTTGATTTTTATTGTCTGCATAGGGAACACCTGTATTCAACCTGCAAAATTTAAAAGATAGTCTTGGGATTTCATACCAGCTATTAAAACAATAACTTTTAATGGAGAATCAGCATAAATCAGTGCTGCTTGCTAATTTGTTCTAAACTTAGCACTGATTATTAACTGTCCTGGTGAAACCAAAAAAATGTATTTTTCAAGTTTTACAGGGAGAAGGCCCTGTATTAGGAGGATGCCAATGCCCAGTTTTTGTCTCCCTGATTAGCTGTCTGTAAACCAGTTAAACTATGCAGCTCTTATAAGGCTCTTGGGAAAGGCTCATGCCTTATTTGCTTGACTAGGATTGGGCTGTTTCACCCCGTTTTCAGGCATGTTTTAGAAAGAAGTTTCATAGTACTTAATGCAACACACTGGTCAATGCACATGAGAACAATTCTCCCATTAAGAAAAATAGTGAAGATTCCCTAGGTTAGAATAAAACCTAGAAAAATGGAATGCCTAAGGAAATCTCAAATGTATACAGCTTTTCATAGTAAAGCTTGTTCCTCTGTTGTTCTTCTACTTCAGCTGAGAAAACTGTTAATCTCTTCCAATAAATTCTGCTAAATAAAATTGTCAGCAAAATTCACCTACTTGGGCACAATTCACCTTTCTGCTCTGGATGTAGTATGAACTACTGAGGTGACCTTTCATGAGCTAAGACATTATATACCTGTGATGCTGCCTAATCTTCATGTGTGTAAGAACAGCTACCATGTTTTTAATCATCAGACTGGAACTCCCATCCTTAAAGCCAGAAAAGTGAATGCTGTAAATTTTTATTTTGCTGTCTCAGTACAAAATGTCAGTTAGCCATTTTAGTGTAATACACCTTCAAAAATGTTTCTAAGCCTCTTCTCAATGTCATTTCCAGGGAACATTATTTCACTGATCTGATTCTTGCTTTTTTTCTTCACTAATTAGCCAGTCATTCTGGGTTCTTGCCTCCACATAGTAGTGCCAATCAAGAAGCTTTAAACTTGACGTCTTTTATTAGAAGGTTTTGCACTGCATTATTTTGTTTTCAAAGTGCAAGGAATACTTATATAAAGGTGCTATGAGTCATGTTTTGTGATCCTCAGGCAGGTTAGAGTGATACCCTTCTCTGTGAATAGGGCTGGTGGCATCAATAACATCAGTGAATGATGTTTACCTCGATTATTAGTAGGGGAATCAGACCTTTGGAGTTAATTGTTCTACTCTTCATCCATGTTGCCTAGTAAAACTTTAGTTCTCCGTTCCATGCACTATGTAGCCATGGAAAATTAGAAGTAGTATATAGCAAGTAATATACATACTAGGAAAGAGCTTGTTGAGTCATCTGCTCTGTCATCATCTTCCAGAAAATTATGGCTCTTTACTCGCAAAACATGGCACATGGGCCAGGCTCTGCAAGTATCTTCTGCAGACTGAAGGTGGGTGTCTACCAGAGACAATTCTCCTGAGATGTTTGTGGTATTTCTAGTTATGAATTCTCTCTGTTTTGCCCAGTTTACTCTCACATATACTATGGCACTCACTTTGTGTTTCTTAAAATAGAAGTATCTTGTACTATTCTGAGGGGAAGCTGTGAATCCTCTGGCAGTCACCTGCTGACTCAGTGAACTAGAAGTAAGGAGACAGCTCAGCTTACCAGTATGAGTAAAAGGGTCTGAAGCCTGGACATTTTACAAGTTATAGTGTTTGACCTTCAGCTTGGGTGGTCTGACCAATCTGCCTAACTCCTGTTAAGTGTGGGGGAGTTGTGCAATGCAGAATTCTGCACTGTTTATCCCTGAAACCAAGGGAGTACATAAGTGAAACTGCATGTGCAGTGTTGGGTGATAATGCCGTTTCTGCTGGTGATGGAGTCAGTGACTTGAAAAGGATTATGTTTGTTGACAGAAAGCACATCTGGTTGCCATACAGCCATTCACTCCAGAGATCTAATTCTGTCCTGATTTACTCCCCATCTGGTTTGTGGCTATAACTCTTACAGATATGCCACATGTTGATAAATATAATTCCTTTAGCAGTGACTAAATCCAGGGAGAATTTGGTCTTCTGTTTGTGCTTGTAGATTTAATTTAATTTTAGTGATACATTTGGACTCAGGAGGCTGAATATAAACAGTTGTTCTATGTCAGTGCTTCTTGACCAGAATACACAACTATTGGAATAAGGCTCTCTAAGCCCCTTGCTTTATAAATAGTGTTTTTCCTTGAAAACATTCAGTTTCTAGGAAAAAATACATACGGGTGCATGTATGGTAATGTCTATATAAAGAATGATAATAGTAATAAGCCTTTGACCACACAAAACCTTCATGGTCTTTCCCAGTGTAGAATGTCAGGATTGCTTAGTGTTGTAGCAAGAACAGAACCAGAGTCTGGAACTTTGTCTCTTTTGTACGTAGGGGTTTTTGAAAGGTTTTCTAATATCTGTATTTTTTTTAGAAGTGATGCTACCCTTTTGATACTTTCATATGCATATGATAGAGGACAGCAGCACAGATTGTATTTTTTTAAAAAAAAAAAGTCACAGGTTGATAGCTCTTATAAGCATGCATAAAATCCCTTTCCCCCCTTCAGGTGGCTCAGATAAATATGGATGGTTCTGGTATTGAATTTGTAATTTATTATCTGTTTAATCTGTATCTTCATTAATTCTAATTTTATCTTTTATGATTACTTAAAATTTTTATTCTTTTTATGAATGCTTCTCCAAGACAAAGAAAGAAATGTATCTAGCACATATTAGAAGAGCTACAATTAAAGTCGCATAGATGCTTTTACCATAGTATGACTGATTTCTCTGTACTTTATTAATTTACCACATTTATTATTAATAAAGCTTTTTTTACATTTTGTTGTTTGTGTATGAATTCACAGCTTCCATCCCACCAATGTTAGGCCATGAGGTCCGGTGAAAATATGATGGACTTCTTCCAGGACAGTGAGAACACTTTCACTTAGGTTCAGAAAACGTAGTGGCTGTTGAATTTAGGAAAAAAATATTTTGGTAAATGAATTCTATTTGCTTATATGTTTTCATACTGTAATTTGATAGAATTTCTTTTTTACTTCCCTTTGGTAACCACAGGGTGCTCTGTGCAGTAACTGTGCAGGGTCAGGGAGATTCCACAGTCGCTGCTCTGCTGTATGTGTCCTGAATGTAGAAGAGACTTACGGAAACTGATCTAGTAAGCATGATCCAAAGGAATGAGAATGAAACTTGGTGTCACAAAATTCTGAGTTTATATTTAGATGATGACAATGATTAACTTTCGTACTCCCTTTCTGCCTCTAAAACAGGGATTTTTTTATACATTTCCAACAAAAGGTTTGAGTTGCTTCATTACTGCACTGAACATGACAGCTGCTAATATGGGTGTTGCATCATTAATTCTCTAATTGCATCTTTCTTTAGAATTTCATAGGTATCCCAAATTGGATAAATCACCTTTTTATTTCTTTTAGAGAACATTCCAGTAAGTGTGCAATGTTTGCTTTCTGTTTCTTTTTTTGATCGTTTTCATAAAATGTCAGCAATTTACAGGTGTGTTGTACCTGATTTGTCCACTGTAATTTCCTTATGCTGAACAGAGTCATTCTTCAAATACCAGGCTCATCAAGCTCATTAAGTAGTTTAAAAGCCATAGTTTGCTATTTTGAAATTCATAAAGACCCACTGGAAGTTTCTTTTACCTATTCACTTTTTTCCAGAGGCATGTTGATTCCCTTTTTTGATCTTCTTCCTTTAACCATCTTTCTGATGCTGTGTAGGGAGGCAAATGACTGTGGCACATGCTGTACTGGCTGATGAGTACCTAATGCATCAAAGGTCTTTTTCATCATTCAGTAAGTTGCAAGGGTACAAGTTATAGATGAGTGATCAGATGGCCATTCAAAATTATGAAGACAGTAGGTCTAAATTTTGTTTCCACTAGTCAGAGTTTTGTGTTTTAAACTGCCCTGACCTCACTGGAGCTATCTGTGTGTGAATTGTGTACTGCAGTGGAGAATCTGGTCTACACAAATGCAGAAGAAATCTAAATTATTAAATGACAGCTGGGGGCTTTCCCAATAACTATCTAATATAGTATAATACTATTCGGTTTAACTCAGGTAATCAGAAATCTAACCAACCTTGTTTATTTGCATGTTCATAATTCTGGACACAGTGACTAGGAATTCTTTCCATGCATACTGTGCTGAGCTTCTTTCAGCTGCCACCATTTCAAGTTCTGCCTTTGCTGCTCCCCATACAACCCAGTCTGGACATGCACTTCACTTAGAAATATTTTAACAATCTGTCCTGTGACATAAGCCACAATGCATTTTGCAAGAGTAGACATACTTGGGGTTTTCAGAAAGGACAGATACTTTTAGCTTTAAGATTAATATCTCCTTAAGAAATAAGACTGTTTCCTACACGTACCTGTTGTGATAGGCTGTATCACATCTGAGCCACAGCTGTATCTCTGCAGGCACAGAAGAGACTAAAGAGGTTCCTGCTCTGCTCTGACCTGCTTGCTTCATGCTAGTGGTTAATATTTTCATAGACCTGAGAACTCCTTCAGAGTATCAAAGAAAATCAGGGAAATAATTTAAATACTTATTTCTAATATTTTGGTTTATCTTAAAACTTGCTAATAAAAATTGTATGCTTTTTTACAAAAAGGCAGTTAAATATGCTTATGATTATCTCTGTATTTGTATTACTTATTGTATACTCCTTAATTAATATAGACAAATATACCTAATAAAAATTGATTTGTGAAGAATTTGGGTGGTCCCAGTCATACTGTTCAAGCAAGTGACTGTTTGGACTCATATGAGGATGAGCTAGCTGTCATGGATGCTGGTTTGGATCTGATCATTTAAATCTTCATAGGCGGCAGCGCACTCTGCTACTTCAGTTCTTGTAAGTCAAGCTCACAAGCAGATTCTGCTTGCTGGATACTTTCTGTCATTTTAATGGACTAAAAGACCATTCTATTTAGAGAAAGCATATGCCCTGTTCAGCGTGCCTTTTTTTTTTTTTTTTGGCCTGGCAATAATATGCTTCCGAGTGCCTTTTGTAATGAAAGTGACAGGTTGCTTTCATCTAAGGTATTTGGTAGGGGCTCATCTGCTCAAGGTAATGCAGAAGGTGGTTTATTCTCTGCAAAGAAAACTAGAAAGGGAAATTGGCTGGGTGCACTGCAGGGTGAATCTTTGCTTCCCTGCATAGAGCACAGATAAGTCATCTGGTTTCTGTTGTGCCCAATAAAGCTGACAAACCTGATGAATGGGAAAGACTCATATCTCAGTCACGAAAAGCACAAAGGTGAACCTGGCAAATGTTCTGTTCTGAATGCCTGGGAAGTATCAGCCATGGGCTAACAGTGGCTGAGCAAATGGCTCACCCTTCAGAATGCAGCCTTCGAGTGAATGTCAGTGTTGTAGTCAGATCTGTCTGTCAGATGGGGTATCTTGCCTTAGAAAAGGGATGTCAGTGACAAGATGTATTTGTGATACTTTGAGTTTGCATCTACTTTTTTGAAGAGCATTTCAACAAACATCTGGCTGTGGCCCTGTTCTCATATAAAAAGCTAAACAGTGATTCTCCTCAGGGTAGCTATACACTCAAAAAGCAGCCTTGCTGAGTGTTGGTGTTCCTGCCAATGTTTGTGTTATCAGGAGCATCTCTGGCTACTGCTCATGCAGAAGTGATAGTGTGGTGGGCAAATATTAATGGGAGAGGAACTTGGAGCTGCAAATGCAGTCCCCCACTTGCTCCTCAGGATACACTAATAAGAAACAGGAGGAGAAAGAATCTTGTAATGAGTCAGAGTTACAGAGCTGATCATCAAAGATACCCATAACACCTCAAAGTTAAACACCTCTGTGTATGCAGTGTTATATCAATGACCCTTTTCCAGGAAGAGTAGGGGAAGGAAATACAACACTTATTCCTCAGTTTTGCTGTATGTTTGAGGTTGTAACTTGGTGTAACTCAGGAGTTTTTTCAACTTGAAAGCTAAAGCAGAGGGAGGGAGTTGGCTGATTTAATGTTGCCATTAAGCATAAGAAATTAATAGCTGAGTTCAAGGTCTTCATACCTTTTGTTGCAGGGTCTGTGTCTAGTAAAGCAGCCTAAGGCCCTTAAAGAAGACCTGAAAGAAGGAGTTTTACATGAGTTTTGCAGTGACTTCAGAGGACAGGAAAGATGACACAATGCACACTCAGCATCATGGCTCACAACTCTCTTACTTCAGGAGAATTGTATTCATGAAAACAAGGTATTGGACTTCTTATTCAGGTCATCAAGATGTTGTACAGAACCTCTGGTCTGCCTGTTTCTTTCCCTAGGTCTTATCTTCTGAACACATGTGAGATATCCTTAAAAATATTTAGTCCTCTCAGTGTTCCCTTTATGGAATTGGACCCCTTTGCCTATATTGAGTTTGGTGCACTCCACTTAAATACTTTCCTGTGAACCTCCCACTGAAGTGCAGCCTGC
The DNA here is from genome assembly GCA_035221455.1 of Xenops minutus. Classification (NCBI taxonomy): domain Eukaryota; kingdom Metazoa; phylum Chordata; class Aves; order Passeriformes; family Furnariidae; genus Xenops; species Xenops minutus. The sequence goes on along the minus strand of JAWWEE010000048.1, from coordinate 8,784,922 downwards.
ACTGTCCTGTCTTTCACTGACTTGGCCCAGCTTTCTGCCTGTTGTGCCTGTATTGTTACTCCAAGAAATTATGATAGTGTGAGGTATTACTCCAAGTATGGGAGTAGGAGAATAAAACTAGGAGTCAGAATTCTGCTTTGTGTTTCTGGATATGCTGCTAGCTGACAGGTAGACTTCAATGTAATCCTTTAACTGGTAAGAATACTGAAGCAAAGGAGATGTAACCTTTGAAGTGGCTTCACCTCTCCACAGATTCTTTAAGGGAGGTGATTATTTTGTAGTTGTTCAGCCTTGTTCAAACAAACTAGAGAAGATGGGAAGTCAGTACATTTGCACTGATTAAAACTTAGAGGTGGGAGAGTTCAAGCTGTTCTCTGAGAGGCAGAGAAATGCTTTTTTGACCTTCTTGATTTCATCTGCATTTGGCAAGAAAAGCTGTCTGCCAACACAGGTGCCCAGGAGCATACCTCTCTCTAAATGAGGATCTTCTTCTCAGAGAGATTGTCTTCATTTAGTAAATTAAAACCCACCATCCATAACCCAGGCTATGGGAATAGATGGCCTCTTTCATTAATGATTTTCTTGATAACAATAACTTATATTTAATTGCAATGTACATGACTGGTATGTTCCAGGGAAGCTGTGTATCATTAAAGAAATTGGGGAGAGTGAGTTGTTTGCTCTGCCAATAGGTCAGACATTTTTTCTTAATTCCTCCCTGTGATCCCTATGTGTTCTATATGCATGTATATTAATTACCATAGGCAGACTTTAATAATAGACAAGTTACACTTACTACTTCCCAAATGACTATGTCTTCTAAAGTGACTGCTAGCATACAAGAAAATTCTACGAGCAAAATTTAAAAGCTCTGTTTTGTGTCAGAAGTCATCTTCACTACCTGGCAAAATCTCACCTGATTTTTCAAGCAAGTACCCTTCAAAAGAAAGAAAAATGTTTCCCTAACACTATAAAACACAAAACTAATTTACAGCCAAATGTTTATTTATTTGTTTGGAGGAGGAGATAAGAGACAAATATATAAATACATACATAATAAATAAAAATAATAAATAAAATTTATAATACACAAAATGTCTTTCAGAATTAACTACTATAATATTGCACTTTGGCTAAGTTTCATTGATACTGAACATGTGTCGGAACAGAGGCTCTGTAAGTGGGGGCTTGCAAAATGGGTGTTCATTACTCAGTTCCACTGCTGTGCTTTTTGGTTAACCTGCAGCAGCTGGCTGTGGTCATCCAAAATAGTGTCAGCCTGCTGCAGTTCTCCCAGCTGAGAACAAAGCTTCATGTGTTGGGGAGTGCAGGAAGTTCAAATTGCATGTGCATGCATCCTGCATGTTTTAAATGGAACATTACATCCTAATCACCCTAATCAATTTGTTTGGGCTGTAGCAGTGTCAGCCAACAATATGTAAATAACATGTTAATTAATATACAGCCTGCTATTTACAAATGTGTGTAGGGATGTGTAGGTTTGGGGGAAGTGTTACTTATGGTGTTACAATCTTATTCCTTGGAAATCCTTTTCCATGAGCTGATAATGAGATTAAAACTCAGAGATGGTTTTCAGTTGTTGGGATGTTTACTTCAGGGGAATGTTTCCTGTGGAAAATGAGGGAGTATGAGCCTTAACAGATGAAATATTCATGCTCAAAGCACAAATGTTTTCCAGTCTAGATTTCCCACAGTGTGGTGTGTGGGATACTCTGCAATGTGAAGGTAAACAAAATTATGGTTTTGAATATACATCAAAATGTATATCCTCATATTTTTCACTTAAAAACTTGCATAGTTCAATATGGAACTTTCTTTGAAAAGAAGTGCAAGGCAAAATGTCTCATCAGCATGTCTAAGTTTTGAAATTCTGAAATTTGGAAGAGAAATGAAAACCGGGTTATTTAAATTTGGTATTCCTTATTTCAAGTGTTAGCTTCATTTTATTTTTTTTAATACTTCTGAGTTAAAACCAGATTAATATAAGAACAAAAAGAATGAAGGAGTGGGTTGGCAGCAAACAAAATCACTCTCTGATTTAGCTTTAAATTTGTTGTTCTGCCTTCAAAGATATACAAAAATCACTGACTTGAAACCTAATTGCTGTCCCATGTTTAGGCTCTATGCAGCACACTGATAGTTTGTATTTAAAATGAGTCTGTTCCTTTGCATTTTGGGCACCAATGTATACCTAAAGAAATCATAATACCTTGCCTTACTAGGTCAACAGTGTCAGATCCCTTTATTGTGTTTTCCCTTGCACTGGGGAACTGAATATAGACAAAGGTAAAGGGTTTTGTTTGTCTTCTGGTGATACTCCACAGCCTGGCTGGATCACTTCCCCTGCATGATTCTACAGGGTTTCTTTGTTCTATACCACCTTCTCAAAATAACTGTAATTTCTGAGTATATTGTGATATTGCCTAGATTGCCAAGGAGTACATTCTGTGGACACAAATGCATAACCTCTTTTCAAAAATCAGTTTCTCTCTCTTCATTTTGCCTGGCCAATACTTGATAGAGCATAGAGTGGCATTTGCATGTGAGGATTCCTCTCCTCAGGGCGGTTGCAAACGGTAAATTACATGATAAAATACATCTTTACAGGAGTATGTGTATATGTGTGTGTATTTATGCAAGTATATAAATAAAACGAAGGCATGGGAGAAAGTGCTGAGGCTTTTTGACTATCACATGAGGAAGGTATTAACTGTTGTCCTTAGTGGCTGTAACATCCTCCCACTTTGGACTACACATCTTATACATGGCCAAGGGGTATAAGATAGAGCTCTATATCTTTCCTATTCATAGCATCTGAATGTAGCTCTGAGACTCACTCACCAATTCTCTTCCTTCAGTTAAAGGCACTAAAATGGTTTACCTGGACAAACATGTAGCAATAGTGCTGCCATCAAGGTAAATAAGCAGTTAAGGTAACTTGCAGTGATGTTTTGCCACACTGAAAACTGATATGAGAGTCTGATGTATTATAAATGTTTATTTTAGAAATGTATTTAATCCCAGCATAGAAGTACCTAGGTTCAACTCAAGCATTAAAAACGAGCACCTGTGGATTGTAGCACCAGAGTGTTTTAAGACTAGTAGTATGATTTTAAGGTGAGTAGTAAGAGCCTTTATAGCCTTTAATGTATGCAATGAGTTTGGCAAGAGGGCAAAGGGTAAGGAGTTGATTAAGCTGTCCTCCCTGTAAGAAACAAGCAGACCCCACTGACTGGATCAGAGATGCAGACTGACACAGCTAGCTGTAAACATTGGAGACTTCAGCAAAATCTTTGTCAGCTATAAATGAGAGTTGAGTACTTCCTCCAAGTCACTTGTTAAATCATTTGATGCACAACCCAGGGTTCTTTGAATCAGACCTTTGACAATGTACAACCCTATTCTGGACAGAGGCCCCAAAACTGCAGGACTTGTCACTGAATAGACCTTTGTCTATGTGCCAGACTTCCTCTTACTGCTCTAGAATTCTCTAGACAGATCGGGATTTCTCCTCAAGCTGTTCTTTACAACCATTCATTCCTGGTACATGGTGTTTCAAGCTCACTACCAGGAGTTCATGATTCCTATTAATGTGAAATACATACCTGCTAATGTAATCAACTAACTACCACATTCAGGGTTGATACCATTATCACTAATGCTAGAAGGGAAAATGCTGCTATTATGAATAATCTTATAATGAATAGTCTTTTTAATAGCCTCTGGTTCTGCATCTCATCTAGAAGGCAAGCACATGTTCTAATAAATTAAAGAGTAGCTGTCAAGAAGGACTTATCACAGAAGCTTGTAAATTGCATTGATAAAGCTTCTCAGGAATTCTAGGTTTGTAACCTTTGCTTTTTCTTCTTCTGGCCCTTATATGACTACACATGCATTCTTTCCTACTGCACCACTCATCTGTGACGTAGTGGTCATGATGTTCATCACTAAAGGATCAGTAGAATTGAGAGCAAAACCTTTGTTGTTTAGAATGAAAGAACGTGTTCCCTAGCTAGAAGCTAATGTGCATTCACATCTTCTGTGAACCAAGAAGCAGTGCATATTGAGTAGTGGGCTACCTCATTACCTTCTCTTTAACGCATTGAGAAAGTAGAAAATTTGGCTAAAAAGGGTGTCATGTGCCTTTGTGAAGTGCTGGGTCTAAGCCACATGCTTGTCCAGGCAGTTTACTTGTATTTAATATTCCAAGAGTTTCGCCCACACGAACATGCAAAGCCTTTTGTTCTTTGATACCTTGAATTTGCATGCAGAGAAAAAGCCACTTTTCTCCAAGAGAACTTCTTTAATTTAGTGACATATTAAGTGACATAATAAGTGTTTTGGCAAAAGGGTGTTACAAACAAACAAACAGAGTAACAAACAAACAAGGAGAAGCATTACACTAAATCACCCAGCAACCCCATACAATTTAGTGAAATACAACCCATTGATTTTAAGTTACCTACAAGAGGAAGAAAAGAGAGAAATAGTTCCTGCCAAGAGTCCTATGGTGCCAGGTTCCAGGACAGAAGGCAGGGCCAAGAGTGATGCCCTGTGTGCCTCTATTTATATGATTTGGCTACCGTTTCCACCCCTCCCAGACAGGCCATTCGGCTCACTGACCACTCAGTGCCTTCCTAGCCAAACTGAGGGGTACCCTAAGCAGTCAGAGCCTCCGTGGGGTGTGGTGTGGGTGGGCTGTCAGGTGAGCCTTGTTCAATCCATGTGCACTCCCTGCACTCCAACATGTTGGCTGCAGACAATGAGGACAGGCTTGGCCTTCTCCCCACCCATACGCCCACACGCACAGACAGACAAGAGGGTTAATTCGACCCCATCAAAAAAACAGTGAGATACAAATCCAGACTCTTACGGCCTTATTGCAGATTTTCAAGGTAATGTTATGTTTATATCTGGTAAATGTACTTATTACCTTGCTTACAAAACTGCTTTGCATTGATCACTCTGAGAAAGATCCCCCCAGATAAACTGACCTTTAATCTGCTACAGGTAGTGCTTTAGTCAGTGCTGTATTATTATAATATGCATCTAAAAAATACTGAAAATATTTTTGATGAGTCCCATAATAATAAAAACCATAATGTATTACAATCACTTCCTGAATTTTACTCCTGGCTGGGGAACAGAGGTGAATTTGAGGTTTGAAGCTATTCTTTGGCTTTTGCTGGTATTGATTGCCTCATATGAAGGCTAAAGGAAAGAGGAAGAAGAAGAAAAAAAAAAAAGATCAATGGCAGGAAGACTAGCAATTTAAAAAGAAGAGCGTCATGTCTATTTGTCTACCTTTATGAACTAACATTTCACTTCCTTAGCTGGACTTCATCCTGCCTTCTCTACAGAGAGTCTACCAAGCTTAGTTCTGGAATGCACGACAAGTATCAGTGTATCATCCTCAGGCAAAGAGATCTTCTCTCCAGGTTTCAGGAAGAAATGAACAAAAATTTTACAAAATAAATTATTTACAGGAATTGTTCCTCGACAAGAAATGGGGGAACATATAATTTAAGTCTAACTTAAACCTTACAGCAAACAGCCAGGATGTCATGGACAGAAAACACTTATATGGCTTATTAAGAAAAAATTACCGAGAAAAACTAAACAAGAGTTAGGGAGGCTGGAAATATACCGAGAATGAACCGCCTGTTTCCCGGGCTGCTGGTGGTGCCAGCATACCAGGTCAGCCACACAGATTTTAAGAAGAGGCATGATAGGCAGATATAAATCCTCTACTCAGCATATTGTCTTACTTGGATTGTCTAGGTTTGCTTCAACTTATGCAAGCCTGTTTTCCCCTTGTTGTTAGGACATACCAGTATGTTTTATAAGTTGGGCAACTTCTTGTCTAGGTGGATATTTTTTTAGTTATTTCAGAATTTGTAAAGGATAGTCAAAGGAAACTTCGTATCTTGTTGCCTGCTCCAGTAGGTTCTCTCGGGTCAAAGACAATGCATGCCAGGGAGGCGGGACCCCCGACGGAATAGAGACCTCTCCCTCCCGGACTTAGTGTAAATTTGAAAATATAAGACCTTCAAGCAACGTTTAGAAACAAAATAACAATTTACTTAAAACAGAGAACAAACCAGCAAACACGTAATAGCGGAGAAAAATCCCTTGCGCGCGGCCGAGGCAGCGGCCCCGGCGGTCCGGGCGGAGCGGGAGGGCGGCAGGACCGAGAGCGGGCACAGCCGGGAGCGCCCGCGGGGCAGGGAAAGGCGGTGTTAGCGGCAGGAAATCCTCCGGTGCCCGTGCCGGGCGAGGGACACGGACACGGACAGGGACCTCACTTCGAGCTGCTGGCAGCGGAGGGCCCGGAGCGGTCAGGGAGCAGCAGGAGGCACAGGACAGCAGAAGTGGGGCGGCTCCGGCGGGCAGGATGCGCAAAGCAGGAGCGCGAAGCTGCACATCCCTAGGCATCCAGGCATCCTAGCTGCGCACCCTAGCCGCTCCCACGGCCGCCAGCGGCTCCCTCCCAACAGCAGTCCCAGAACAAGGAAAGGCGGCCACTCCTTCTCTACCGCCCTGCTAGAACAAATAGAGAAGCAGCTGGTAGCGAACCCGCGGCAAGGGAACCGGGGAAGCTCCTGCAGCAAGTCCGCAGCAAGCGAGTGAGAGCCCAAAACTCCTGGCTCTTTTATTCTTCCCAGTTATCAGGAGAGCCCCGCTCCAGAGATCTCGTCTACCCCCCGCCGCTCCCCACTGTTCGGTGGCACCGTCCCGGCTGCTCCGGCTGGGGGAACTGCTGCCCCCTCATAGTGGCATGGAGAAATACAAGACAATCCAGACCTACGATATAGGTCTACTGCTATATTAGTTAGAAATGAGACTAATTGAAATCTATGTCGATTTAATTCTTAATGAGATGTCCTGTGTGACTGATTATTTTTGGTAGTAGCTTTTTAATCCTCTGGGAAGATTTAATTTCTTAACTACATTTATAGGAAGAAGTTTTCATGTGAATACCAAAAATTTGTAAGATTTGAATCTTATATCTGAAAATTAATTCTTTTAGGCTAAAGTAATTTTATTATAATGGAGACCTCATAGTTAATCTTAGTGGTTGCTTCTTGAACCCACAGCTGTGTTTTTATAAGATTCTGAGATGCGTCTAGCTAAATATTAATCATTACACAGCCTCTACCCTTTTTCTTAGTGCCAAACAAAACACCGTTCACAGAACCATTAGTGCCTGGGCAGAGGGGAAATAGTTTTTCATCTTCTGCTCTATATATTGCTTAATGTCTGTACAAGGGAACGGGCAAGCTTGGCAAGTGAATTTGCCACAGGAGTTTTCATCTGAATTTGCCTGAAGATCTCATTGAAGTATAACCACAACAGTAGGAACCAGGTGTATACCCAGGGGAGAAATGCTAAGAGCATCTCAATTCAGCAAGCCGCCTGAGTCAACCAATGCTACCAGAGAACAATTTCCCCTTGACCATGAGATTATGCACATACTCCACATCAAAATGGCATCAGAGGCTGCCATGGAAGTCTTAATATAAAATGAGGTTGAATGTAGAACAATATTCTTTTTTTTTTTCACTCATTTAAGAAGGATTATGGGCTAGATTTTAATATTTTCCAGATCACATGAATTCTACCTTTCTTTGTCAAGAGTTTAATTGATTTGAAGGCAAAGAGATTATTCCATTTAATACCTATGAAATGTGTTCTTTCACCCAAAGAGCACAGTTCTAGGGAAAGCTCAAGGGGCTTCTTTTCAGACTAGTTTGCATGATGCACAGGAACTGCATAAAATCTGCATAGATATTTAAGGAATCATTATTGTTTTGTGTAAATAATAGTAATGGATAATACACATAATCTTTGCACATCATCAGAATCTCAGTGTCAGGATGGTTGTCGTGACCCTAGGATGCCAATTCAGGATTTCTTCCTGTCTACCATGGCAGTATAGTGGTAATCTACACACTCTTGCATAACTGATTTTTATAATTGCACAGGATACCTGCCTTCTCCATCTGTCTCTTCCAGCCAGCCTTGCAGCTTGAGGCCGTGTGAAACCCTCCCTAATATGCAGCTCTCAAGCTCAGAGTAGTGGCTGCTGCTTTGTTGGGCTTCTCTCTGCTCCATGCTGGTTTGTAAGATCTGTCCATTCCAAGGCTTGACACAGGCTTTAGTACTTAGCAGTCATACCAAAAAAAAATACTTTTTTGATTGGCAAATGAGTAAGGATTGGGATAAGCTTCCAATGGAAACTTTGTTATATGGCAAATACATTTAGCTCTTTTTTCATGCAAGTTAACAAAAAATATTTGCATCTACAGCAAATGTTTGCACACTCAAGATGCATGGCTAAATTAGATTTTGTTTTCCTGCTGTTATCTCACATGTGGGTAGATCTTGTTCTAGACTTTTTCCCCATCAATATCCACTTTTCTGCATCAACAGAAAATTAATTATCTCAGAGAAGCACATCTTTGTGAAACTGTTCTTTGCACTCTTCTGTCTTTCTGCAGATATGGCTTTCTTATTCTTGTTTTCTCTACTTAGTCATCTGTGAGGTTTTTAAATGAAAAAAAAATATTAAATTTGATGCAAAACTTGAGCGGCCAGCTATTCGGTAGCTCATCTGTATTTGTTAGTAGTGATGATATAGTGTCTATTAATCCATTTAGCTTGGACGCATGATGTTCTTGATTAAAATAAGAACATGAAAGACAGAAGGATCACTTCAGTGCTTCTATAAGGAAATAGCCCAATACTGAGATTCTATTTGTTAGTGAACAAAAAGATTCTATTTGTTAGTGAACACTTGCATCCCATAAAATAATACTTTGTGTGACAGATTTTAGGGAAAAAAAGAAGTTTTCCAGCAAACTATTCCTATCCAGAACCATGAGATCCACATGAAGTTTTGCACTTTTGTCTCAGAAATTTCTTTATCTTTCAGAGATTAAACATGTTTGACTGTGGTGGGCTGACCCCAGGTGCTCACCAAAGCCACTCTATCACTCTCATCTGCAGCTGGACAGGGGAGGGAAATACAATGAAAGGCTCATGAGTTGAGGAAAGGACAGGGAGACATCAGTGTGAGAAACTATATTCAAACGTCACTGGATTATTTATTGGGTCACAACAAACTCTGTATGTGGCGGGAAGGGGCCAGGCTGAAGCCCACATGGCAGGACATGGCAGCACAGAACTCGCTGGAGCCTGCACGGAGCAGCTATCAATCCAAAGGGCCCCTTAAGCCTCTTGCTGGCTGCACCACGCTCCCTCTGGCCTGCAGGGCACCCAGTGAGCAGTAAGCAGGATGTCCGGCCTGGGAGGAGTGGCCACGGTAGCCAAAGCACATAAATACAAGAGCACATGAGCTCCATCTTTCTCTTCTCTGGCCGTCACTATGAGAAGGATTCTTGGTGGTAGCTCTTTTTCTCTTATTCTAATCCCTTTCTTTGCTATTTCTCTTTTCTTCTTTCTCTCTTTACTCCTATTTCTTCTCTCAACCAACCTTCCTTCCTTCCTTCCTTCCTTCCTTCCTTCCTTCCTTCCTTCCTTCCTTCCTTCCTTCCTTCCTTCCT
>JAWWEE010000048.1:8747297-8775235 GCA_035221455.1 Xenops minutus | reverse complement strand
TTCCTTCCTTCCTTCCTTCCTTCCTTCCTACATTCCTCCCTCCCTCCCTCCCTTCTTCTTTCCTTTCTTTCCTCCTTCCCTTCCTTTCTTTCCTTCCTTTCCTTACTTTCCTTTCTTTCCTTCCTTTCCTTTCTTTCCTTTCTTTCCTTTCTTTCCTTAATCTCTTGTGGATAACTTAAAATCAGTGGGTTGTATTATACTAGGTTATGGATTGCTGTTTGCTGTGTGCTTTGTGGAATCTGCTCCTTGGTTGTATGTTACCCCTGTGAACCTTTTGCCAAAATACGCATTTTCTCACTCAATTAAAAGAAATCTCTTGAGAAAAAGTGAGTGGCTTTTTCTCTTTGTATGATCTCAAGGTATTAAAGAACCAAAGTCTCTGCAGAAGTTCACTGTGAACTCTTGGAGTCTTCAATATAAAATACTCCCTGTAAAGCTTGAGGCTTTGGAACTGGGGTGTTGCAATCAGTCACTGATCACTGTCATGGGCAATACAGACTTGACTTGGTAAAATTAATTGGATTTATTACCAATGAAAATCAGAGCAGGATAATAAGAAGTAAAATAAATCTTAAAAACACCTCGCCCTCACCTCTCCCTGAACTCTCCCACCTCCCTTCAGCAGCACAGGGAGATAGGAAGGGGGGTCACAGTGAGTTCGTCACAGGTTGTTCCTGCTGCTGCTCAGGGCGGGGAGTTGGAGTCCTTCCCCTGCTCCAGGGGGGCGTCCCTCCTGTGGGAGACAGTTTTCCATTAATTTATCCAATGTGAGTTCACCCTATGGGCAACAGTTCTTCACTAACTACTCAAACATGGGTCCATTTTCATGGAGTGCAGTCCTTCAGGAACAGCCTGCTCCAGCTTGGATCCCTCATGGGGTCACAAGTCCTACCAGGAAACCACACTCTGTGGATTCACAGGTCCTGCCAAGACCCTGCTCCACCCTAGGCTTTCCATAGGCATCCCCCTCTTCCAGCATGGGGCTCCTCTATGCACTGCAGGTGGACTTCTGCATCCCCATGCTCCTCCATGGGCTGCAGGGGCACAGCTGCCTCACCATGGGCTGCACGGTGGGCTGCAGGGGAACCTCAGCTCCAGTGCCTGAGGCACCTCCTGCCCTTATTGCACTGCCCTGGGGATCTGCTGAGCTGTTCCTCCCACATGTTCTCACTCCACCCTTCTTTGGCCACAATTACTTCTGCATGATAACTATTTTTTTTTCCTTCTTAAAGATGTTATCTCAGAGGATATCACTGCTCAGAGAATATCACTGCCATTCCTGATCAGCCTTGGCTAGCGGTGGATCCATCCTGGAGCTGGCTGGAATTGGCTCTGCCACACATGGGGGAAGCTTCTGTCAGCCTCTCACAGAAGCCACTCCTGTAGCCTGACCCGCCCCACCCCCTGCCACCAAAACCTGGCCATGCAAACCAAATACACTGACTTTCTGTGTATGTTGTTTTCTGAGATTTTAAGTGGTCACAGGCTGAATGTGGTTGTTGTTGCATGTGCAGATTGTGTTTTTTCAATAATCACCACTGTGGGAACCATTTTCTCTTTCTAAGTGAGTTCTTTTTTGGTAAGTATGTTCTACAAATTGGAGAAAGTGAAGCACTGTCTCGAGGTCAAATTTGAAATATTTTTGTAACTTGTCCTTATTAAGTGAAAAGGTATTGAAGGACTGTATTGCCCTTTTTGGAGTGGGAGTTAATCAAGTCTTCTGTATGTGTGTATTCTGGCAGGAGAACAATTTAAATGTGAAAGTTTAGGTAAGTATATTCTCAACTGGTTCTTGATTTATTGGCCTCATACAAGCAGGTGAGAACGTGGGAGCTGGCTTGGTTGAGTTGTGTGTTTATACACATCCATGCTGCTTTTTCTTTCTGGTGCAGCACGAGCAGCAGCTTCCCTATCATCCTATTGCTGTCTGTAAGCACCTGATAAGGAGAGAGCACTAGCAGATAAGAAGTTGGCACAGTTTTCAGCCTTGAGCATTTGAAGGGGCAGCTGAGTCTTACACTGAAAATTGAGTGCTATTTTCTTGTAATACCCTGTTAAGAGGGAGAGTCTTGGGGACACGATACTTGTCTCTTTACTCTTTACTGCCATTCCTTGCACAAAATACTAATGTTGAAATGTTGAGCCTTATTTGTTATGTTTAGGCCTCAGTTTATGGACCAAATCTATTTTCACATCATTTACTAAGAGACTAGGTTGACTGAGATTTTAGCTCGTTAAAATTATTTTTGTTAGGATAAGGCATTACTTGGCCAAGTGGAGAGAAAATGAGCAGTTTCCTGATGAAGTTTTGCTGTGTCCAGTCAGGAGTAGTAGATTTGAGCTGTAGGACCCCAGGGTCTGCTGTGCTGTTGGCAATTCCTGACCACCAGAAGGAGTGTGTCAGGGAAGTCCCTGATTAAACAAGGTACAGAGCAAGGGGACACACACATGGCATGCTCCTGTGTTTTGAAAGACAGCAAAGGAAAAAAAACACCAAAGAGCCTGTAACTGTGAATCACACAAATACAAGGATACTGAATGTGCTTTAGTCGGTCGCCTCTGTATTGTCTCCAAAGCTCCAGTGCAGGAAGCAGCAGTGTAGGCAATTCTCAGCTGCCAGAGGAGGACAAGCATTGCAGATGGCAAAAATAGTCTTCTGGAGCTGTGCCTGAGTTCTGAGAGGGGTCCACAGGTGGTGATGTGTCTGTCTGATACTTCTGGGATAGTCCCTGAACTGAATAAACTTCTATCAACACACTGATTTCTTTACTCATGTAATGAAGAGAACATTTATCCGAGGTTCTCCTACAATTTGTGTAAACCAGAACAAACGCTCATTTTCTGATTTAAATTAAATAAAAAACAAATTGGGGACAGGCTCTTCAGGGGATATGGCTATGTTATATGTGTCTAGAAGCTGAGATAGCAGTGTTCCATCTCTTTAGTATATTTAGGTATGAGAACAGAACTTCTCCTTTCCCGGATTCCAGAGAGGAAACACAGGTTCTGCCTCCTTAAAAATATGTTAGTCTGTTTATTGAAGAATGTCTCGATGAAACTCTCTCTAAAGCAATTAACTGCCATGGAGATTTCATCACCTATTTTGAGACTTTGATATGCATTTCTGTTGCATATATGGGAAAAATTAAAATGTATACATGAGTACTAATTGAGAGGTGCTATGAGTCCTCTGCAGAGCACTGAGAATGCTGTAATCACATTTTTAAACAAAAATAAAAAGTTAAAATTGTGATAAAGCATGCAATCTAAAAATATTTTGTACTGGGTACCAGAAAATATTTTTGAAGTTCTACAAACTGTTTTGTCATATTTCCTTCCCAGCACATGCAGACTGGTTTCTATTGAAATATGATCCTAGTAAATCTCAAGTTTATGGTGCATTTACAGTGACCCCAAGCATCCTATTTTTGAGGGGTTTGTGTTAAGCTTTCTGGAAGATATTTGTCTTTCATTGCCACCTTCTAAAATAGCTTTTCAATCTCTGAGGACTGCAGTTCATCTGACTGCTTTAGGCATGTGCTTCAGTTCATGTGTTCAGTGGAGCCCTTAAGTATGTGCTAAGTCCCTTTAATACCAGGAAGACTTTAAGAAGGGGTTAATGGTGAGCATATGCCTAAATACTCTGGTAGAGGAAAGCAGATGACTATTTACTGCCACAGTTTTGGACATCCAAAATGTCATCACCTCTCATTTGTACACACTTTTTTGCCAGATGCTTCTGCTAATCCATTAGAATGGCAGGAGAACCACTTATGCTTGAGTCCTGAGCCATAGCTAGAAATAAGCAGTTTGTAACACCAGCTCAAGCTCAGATGCTAAGTGGTGACATGCAGCTGCTTTGGAGCCATCATAGAGGTCATCCCTGGCAAAGCTCCATGGAGGACAGTGGCGACAGTCACATTGTCCCTGACCTTGAGTTGAGAAATAGAGTTCACTTTCCAAAATACTCCATGCTTCTTGACTTCTGTCTCTGGTGCCTCTTTCCTTTGATGCATGGGGTGGTGATTTTGCTAATTTTGAGGAAGCTTGTCCGACACGGGAAAAAAACTATTTGTTTAAAAGGATCTGTAATGAAAGATGACTGCAATTATTGCAGGCAGTTACGTTTGCACGTTTGAAGGTTAATTCATGTACTGCACTCAGACACAGCCAAATATCCAGAAGAGATAATTCTGATTTTAAAAATAGACTGGTTATTCCAAAGCAAGCAACTGAATAGAGATGAAACAGCAGAAGTCCACCTGATTCCAGTATTATAAAATTGTCAATGACAAGTAGTAGGAAGCCTTGTGCCAACTTAACTATTGGTTTCCTTGTGGAAAGTGACAGGTCTGTGCAACATAAGGTGTAGGCATTTGTAGTGTGCTGACAACTAAAACAGCACTGAGTCAGTTCCCTACGTCTGAGCCCTCCGCTTTTTTTTTTTTCTGGAAATGAAATTTGTGTGGTGAAGCTTGAAAAAGTAGAATATGGACAAGTCAGAAAATTTCAGACATTTCCAGGAGGGTTGTTCCAATAGTACTTCCTCAAGGCTTGCCATCAGAAAACAGCGGGCTGTATGTTCCAAACAGCATGAAGTACACTTGGGGAAGGAACCAGCTCCTTGCAAATGCACACCTATGTAGAGCGTATCTATGACATGCTGACCTTCTCGTGTCTCTGCAAAAGACTGGCTGCGTTTCCTTTTTTGCTGTTGGCTCTGTGAACTTGCAGCAGGGTGGCCTGGCTGAAACTTTGTAGTTTGTGCACTGAGAGCCAAATACTGGCACCAGTGACATTATATGAGTTACCTCCTGCAAGGGAAGAGCAACCTCTCTGAGGAAGGTTACACTTTGGCCTTGACATGCCCAGTAGATTTAGACAGCAACATAAATAAAATGACAGATTTCATTCTAAAGACACCTCTTCTGAGGGACATGCATTTGTTTTTACATTTGTAGATTATGTCATCTCGACTGAGGGGTTTTTAAAACCAGATATTGCATGTGCACAGATCTTGTGTGCATCACTTATAAAGATAATATTGCCCTTTGCAGCCAGGGGAAATTGACTGCAGAGACAGGGATGTGACCTGGCTATGCCTGGGGCAGAGCATTTCCCTGGGAATACTGCCTTGGTCATACTTGGGTTTCTGTTGATAAGAGCATGTGTGGGATGTATGCAAGAAAGAGGAAGGATATTTGGTCTTCAGCTTCCACTTCACTGTGTTCCTTTGTGCTGGATGTTATTGTTACCCTCATAGTCTTTTCAACAGTAGAATTCAGTCCCTTTGTCTTGATCTAGATCATTGCCTTTCTGTATTCCATGAAAGGAGCCTAAGGCCCCAGGCAAATGGGAGGAGAGGCAAGATTGGAAGCAATGGGATAAGCATTTGGCAAATGGTCTTGGATTTATTGGGCTCCAGTCCTGCCTTATCTTTCTGTTGACTCCTTGTGAGTGTTCAGCAGATCCTGCTGGGCTGGGAGAAAACTACAGTGACCCTCCGCAGGCAAATGCTGACATCTGTCTTGGAAGAGAGGTGTTTGTGCATAACTGTTAATGCTCAAAAGACACCAAATCTGTGGTTCTTCGTATCACCAAGGCCCTCCAGTGCTGCTATTGTAACAAGGCTGTTTGCTTCGCACAGCATCTTTGCTGACCCATCCACTTCTCTACTCACATCCTTCCTAAACAGACCCACTTCATGGGTGATATGGTTGACCCACAACAGTCCTTTGCATTAGAAGGAAAAGCCTTCATGGTTATGAAGAAAAACATATGTGAGTAATTTTAGCAGTATCATCTACTGTTAGTTTGTTGCAGAAATTACCACAAATTGTTTTTTGTTTAGTTTTTTGTTCTTGTTTTTTGCCCAATAATTTGGGAGGGGGAGGGGGATCTGATCTGCCTCAATCTGAGTGGTATTAGAAACAATAATTTCTTTTACTTGAAAGAAATTATTGAAGAAATTAAGTAACCGATTTTCCACTGATTTTCCATTTCTTCTTTATGGAAGTTCCTTTGTCTTCAAGCTGGACCCTAAGAAATGGTAAATGTATACATTTAATATGATTAGGCACAGGGCATTTTCTTAACAGCATATTTGTAATGCATTTTCTAAGGCAAAACATAAGCAGATCAGGGAAGCAAATGTATTCTTGCTGTTGTTTGTGGCCTTAGGTGTCTAATGTATTCTTGCTGTTGTTTGTGGCCTTAGGTGTCTAATCAGTTCATTTCATGCACTCATGCACTCTCTTCTACCCTTATCTTTTTAATGAACAGTAACACAGCAGAGTATAAAATGTAGCCCTTGTCTGTCCTAAGCTGTAGAGATGAAAGGAACCTTGTTTACAAGGTGTGCTAGTGGAAGAGAGAAGGTAGTGTCTTCAGAGATGAATGGAGATTATAAACTCAAGGTCTGAAAGGTATCCTGTATACTTTTTGACTTAAATATATAGGTGAACCTTTTAAATATGTTCATATTATTTTCATCTGACAGTGCAAACTTCTGTTCAAGAATGAACCGCAGAAGTGACCCTTTGGAGCCTGTATTAACATTCAGCTGGAAAAGTTTTGGAATTTCATTATCATATAGTTGTTACCAATATATTTCTCTTATGCTAATGGCACCTTTTGCTGCTGCATGAAAAATTATAAAAGTCAGCATGCTTGTACTGAGGGAGAGTGTTTAAGCTTTGCAGCGAGGCTTCTGTCCACCTGCTTGGAGAAGGAACTTAGGAGTGCAGGAATAAGTAATAAGCCTTATATTTGGGTGCTGGTTATGGGTTTGAAATTTGCAGGTGTGGGAAGGGAAGAAACTAAATTGCACCTGGACATTGTAATAGGTCTGGTTTATTCTCCTGTAAAAAAATCTTATAATTTTACAATTTTCCAAGTCACTGGTATAAGCATCGTAAATAGACAGTATAATGTATTGTTAAATCAGTTTTAGTGGACACTTCTCATTATGAAAATGTGATTAAAGCTATTATTTTTGTGGCAGCTTAGTGTTATAATGGCAGCATACTCCACTGCTGAGTGGAATCTTAAGATTCAGAACATGCTTCCTGCTCACATCCTTGGGAAAGAGAACATAATTTCATAAACAGCCATGTTCTAAGGAAAAAATGTTACTCAGTCAGCATGTATCATCAATACAGGTGCAGAACAGGATAATGTGAAGCCACTTAATGCACTCGTCTTGTCTTGCACATTGAAGAGATTGCAAAGGGATATCGGAGCAACAGGTGTGAATGAAGCAGCCAGCTTTGTTCTGGCCTGAATCACCAAGGGCACAGGATTGCATTGTTCTGTTGTCACTTGGAGAGGAACACTTTCTCTGTGCTTCCTTTGAGGTTTCCAGAGTGAGTCATGAAGGAGTACCCAGGTGGCTTTGAGCACATACCTGTCTCCTATCTCTAGCACTTTTCAACAAACTGGCACAGTTACTCCAGGCTTATAGATAGTAAAAGGATGTTCCTTCTTCAGAGGTTATTGAAAGGAATTAATCATGATTTTCTTATTGAAATCTCTGTGTTCTAAAATGATAGTTAATTAAAATCAAACCTATTTTTTTTCAGGAGAGAGCTTGTTCTGAGACTATCCTATCACACTTTGTGTTTTACAATCATTCTTACAGGAAAGGTTTTGACATTGTTGAAACATCTGCTTTGAACAAATCTTTTATAAACTACTATTTGAAACACGTAAATGGGAGCTTAAACTGAAAAAGGTAAGACAAAATGAATAGTTGCAATTAAACAAATACATTGATTTCTTTTGTTCTAATTTACATGAAGAAGATATTTTTAAAGATCACATTCATATAGGCTGGAATCTCATTCTATTCTTAAAAACCAAGGGATGGGAAAATACCTAGTTGAAAATAAGTGAACAGAGCAAAATAACAGTTAACTTCTTCTCTTTGTAGAGGGACTTAGCATATGATGTTACATTAGCATATGATGTTACACTTTACTTTTCTGAGGACCATGAGAGTCTCTAGTCGTGTTTGTCCTCACTGTGTTTCTGTTCAAGTATGAACTTTAAAGGTGAATTCTGCACACCTCAATCAAAACCCCTTGGGAATTCTAAGTTGGTAAAGATTTCAGGGTCAGTATTACGGATTGTTTGCTGCTACTCTGTAGTCAATCTATTTTTCTCATCCAATTTCAGCTGCAGCTGTTGCAGTAGTAGAACAGCATGGCAGGAAACAGCACCTTGATTACTTATGATACCACGAGGGCAAACTGTGTTGACAAGCAAGTCATCTGTAAATCCACAAAACAAGGCACAAGAAAGCCTAGAATAACTACAGAAAGACATTGCTCATTTCTTTAAATCTCTTATCATTGTTTCCACACAGCATCCTGGTAGTTAGAGAACAAGCCTGGAAGTCAGAGCTGGTGTAAACTAATGCTATTCAGTGAAATCTGGTGTACCTGTACTGTTTTCAAGGACTTGCACAAAAATGACCATACCATGGAAGTGACATGATGTCCTGGCTGCCTAAATTTGTTCCACCTGCTGCTGAAACAGATAAAAGCAGATGTAATATATGGACCCTGCTATGTCTGGGAGGCAGCCTGCATTCTGTTTTCTCAATGCTTCATCATTGTCACTCAACTTGCAATAATTTCTTATAACTTACAGCAAAGAAACTTGACTAGAAGTTCCTTTTTCCTCTTTGAGTGACAGAAAGAGAAAAACAACACTCTCTATTTCCAGCAGTGGCCTAAACTGTTATTTCTCCTCAGTATCAAACAATTTTTGTTCATAGAATTTGAGTTTCTGGCAAGCTTGCATTGCTAACAACATGTCTTTCTTTTTTTCTGGGTTGGACAACATCAGCATAATAGGAATATTCTTCTTGCCTATCTGATGAAGCCTTCTGTAATCAGCTGATCAATGCATGTGTTTTAATTTGTCATGGATATTTCTGTGTTTTCAAGAAGATGTGTAGACAGAAAGTTGTGAAGAAACAGACTCAAAAGGTTGGAAATCTCTGTCAAAGAGTCTAAATACAGACATTACAAGTCTGCCAAAATCTGATTCATAAGTGTGACTGAATCAAGCTTTATGGGAGTATACTGATGCCTAAAGGTTTGGTGTGTATTTTGTAGAGTTGTAGAGTTTTAGAAGGATAGGTTTTCTTGCTCACATATTAAGTGGTGCTAGGAGTTACTAAAGTGATTTTCTCACATATTCTCAGGCTTTCTGAAGGTCATGATGTTTTGCAGAGATACCTGCAAGATAACTGCAAGTCAAAACAATAGAAGAGCCCAGAAACCATTGGAGGTGGTCCAGGGGGCATAGCCTGGGACCCTGATGGCTGGGCCACCGAGGAAATTAGAAATGATGATTGGCTATGGATATCTAATATCTTAATTGTTAGGAAGATTATAAAAACTGTAACGTCATGGGGGGGGGAGGCAGGGTTCTTCAGGGATTCTTGGATGCTGATCGAGATCCTTGTGGAATCAGCACATTTTGTAGGCCCAGTGGAGACCCAGGGCCT
Organism: Xenops minutus; assembly: GCA_035221455.1. Lineage (NCBI taxonomy): Eukaryota > Metazoa > Chordata > Aves > Passeriformes > Furnariidae > Xenops > Xenops minutus. The sequence continues at coordinate 8,765,718 of JAWWEE010000048.1, read as the reverse complement.
TTGAACTCCCAATAAAGGTATTATGTATCTTTCTCCATTAATGTTTTCTCTGACTGCCTATCTTCCAGGAATTTAGGCATCAATATTATGGATCTTTCTCCTACCATTACTCAAAAAGCTATAGCCAAGCTGTAACTTCCTACAAAGCCTCTAAGTATTTAGACTGGATTATCTAAGCGAGACACTTGACATTTGCAGGAAAAAATCTTGTGAAGCAAAAAAAGAAAATAAAAAAATCAATGATTGGCATCCTTCTGACATTCATCATCTGCATTTTAGGAACATAATCTTTTTATGCTAATTGGGGTGATAGATTTGCTATTCCTTTCCTAGATATACCTTTGTACATCCATGATAGTACCAAAGGTGGTGTGTAGAGATTGTTGATTGAATCATGGCCATCTTTTGAAGTGCTGAGGTTTGAATAACAGGCCCTGAGCCAGAGCTGACCTCTAGATGAACCTTCCAACCCAAAGTTATATTTAGCCATGTATCTGCTTATTAGCTAAAAATTCCTCTTAATTAGTGTATTTGTTATGAATGTGTCTTTCTGTGTTTAGAGACTAGTCAAGGCCATGGAGGTAGATGGCTGGCCTTCTTAGGTATGAATGTATTTAACTTTATTTGAGAGTAGTTCGTCCAAATTAACGCCTTGATTGTCCTCTGAAGCCCTGGTGAGGCTTTGGGTGAAAATCAAGGAGGGAAGAAAGCCAGATATTTTCTGCACTGAATAAGTGATGTAATCTTGTTTATTTAACAATACTGTAGCTGGACCCTTTCACAGCAAAGACGGAGACCTCACCTGCGAGTGGATGCACCACGTGGGGTTTCCCAGTTCCCAGGAGTGGTTCTCTGACCCTTCACTGGGACTGGGGCTCCCCAGCTGACATGTGGGTCTGGTAATATATTGATGGGGTAACTGGTGATGTATCTTTCTTAATCACTATAGACACTCTTTGTAGTAATTATTAGGTGCATTGCTGAGCTTATCCTTTTATAATTCTTCACTTTTGCTGTTTTGCATTGTAGTAAATTTATACACATTCTTTAAAGTTGGTTTCTGTGTATTTTATGCTGACCATCATCCCCTGGAAAAACAAATTGGTGTCACAGAATACATCTGAACAAAACGTCACTTTTTAAATCTGAGTGTAAAGCATCAGTCCCACCTCACACTCTTGACTAGGATGACCTTCCCTGTAGTTCACTGACTCTTGAGTGGGCTAAGATCGGAGGACTGTGGGAGCAGTGGGGAAGTCGATTGAAAGACACTGAAACATTTGATGTACTGAAATGCATGGACAAACTGTGTATTCAAAAAGCAAAAGGTGGGTTTGGGTAGGCAATGATAGATTTTCTAATCTGCATATTGTAAACAGCACCAACAGAAGGACCAGTTGTTGTTGGAACAGTTCCAGCTGGAGAGACAGATGTGTGAATTGCAGAGTCAAATTGTGATGTTGCAGTGTCAAAGTAAGTTGCTTGTTGATAAGTTGAACACTTAGACTGTAGCCCAGAAGGCTGCCATTTGGGTGGTGCAGTATAAACACCAGGAAAGGGCGGGGGAGTGAATCATAAGAAAGTGCATTCAGTGATTGCAGGGGCAGGTGTACAGTGGGATCCCAATAAATGGGATGCAGATATTTGGGATTCTACAGTTTCTGATGAGGCTGGTTTCCCAGATGAATTTGTAGATGTGAGACCAGCATGGAGACTGAAAATAGAATTAGAGGCTGACGGACAGCCAAGCATGAAGTAAATTATATAATTGAATGGTTTAAGTAGAGACCAAGAGAATCTCTACTTACTTGGACGGTGCATTTGCATGATCAGGGAGCATCAGGGGTAACCCTCAATCCAAGGGATTCTAGGAAGTTGTTAATCTTGAGTTCAGATTTGTTTGTGCAGGATGTATTTGGGAATAATGGTCAAGATACTAATCTGTTAGCTTTGGCTGCTTTGGGATGCAGTAATAAATATCCCACAGAAAATGACTGGCCAGGAGTTGAGCGTCCATGGTATACATTGTGGAATTCTGTGTAGCGATTAAAGGAAGAGGGGATGAAGTCAGCTCTTTTCATAGAAGTTGCCGACAGTATGATGCAGTATGCTTTGTCTGTCACTATGAGAAATAAATCAAGGCTTCTCCAGCAGCCTACAAAAATGTGATAACGACTCTGTTGATTAACAAGATGGGAAATCCCCTCTGTGAAGTAACTGAAAAATACAGCAGCTAGGTGATCTTGGAGAATGGGGGCCACAAGACAGTGCAGGAAACCAAGACAGCTCTAAAGGGAGCGAAAACAGAATTTCTCATAGGGAAATTTTTCAACTTTATTAAAAGATGATATGTCTCATGAGAAAATTGAGGGAGCTCCAACTCATGAACTATAGCAGATTTATAAGTGGAGAGGTAAAAGAAACCTGGTAAAAAAAAAGTGCAAAACTCTAAAGCAAATAATCCAGGAACAACTCAGCCTATGGCACCTCCTCTGGTCCCTCAGTGGGATTATGCATCTATTCATGGAGGGCCCAGGGTGAGTAGATCAGTTATTCTGGGGGAAGAGGAGGACTGGGAGCTGTTTACTGACTTGTATCCTTGGAAAGAGACCAGAGAAACAATTCACTGTGGTAAATGAGACCCAAGCGACAGCCAGGCTCCAGTGCAATGGGTATGGAGGGACCTGCAGCCCCAGGTGGAGCTTCAAATATTTTGGAAAACCCGGTCCTTGCAAACAGTAAAAGCCTTAATTGACACTGGAGCAGAAGCCTCTTTGACATATGGGAATCCCAAGAAATTTAAAGGACAGCCTGTAACTATTACTGGTCTGGGAGGGAAACAGATGCCGTACAAACCCAAACAGAAATGAAAATAGGGAGCCTCCCAAAATGATCTTACTCAGTCATGATTGTTCCTATCCCTGAATATATAATAGGGATAGATATTCTAAAAGGATTAACGCTGAATCTTCCTGATGGTCAGTATCAGTTTGGAATAAAGAATTATATTAGTGTCTGGTCAGTTTAAGTGGGAAGAATAAAAATGCCTCCTGTGAAGATTCCTGCTGCAACTAAATTAGTAACATTGAAACAATACAGGATACCAGGAGGGCATAAAGAAATATCAGAGACAATTAAAGATTAGTTGGATGCTGGAGTTTTAACATCAGCTACCACAGTCTGGAGTAATACAGTCTGGCCCATAAAAAAGAGTGATGGGTCACAGAGACTGACTGTAGATTTTAGGGAGTTAAATAAGCATACCCCTCCTCTCACGGTGGCTGCACCAGGTACTGTGATTTTAACAGAAGAAACACTCCATAACTTGGTATGCTGTAATTGATCTAGCTAATGCATTTTTCACTATTCCTATTTTAGAAGAACGTTGGGATCAATTTGCTTTTACGTGTCAGGGATGGCAGTATACTTTTACTCAGTTACCTCAGGGATGGGTACATAGTCACACGATCTGCCACTGAATAGTAGCTGAGAATTTGGATAAAATAAAGCTGCCTCCTCATATGCAAATAGTTCATTACATAGATGACATTCTGATTCAGGGAAACAGTGAGGAGGAAATACAACAGGTGCTGGTATTGGTTGTGGATCACGTGAAACAAAAAGGCTGGGAAATAAATCCTACTAAAATTTCAAACAGTGACATTTCTAGGAATTCAGTAGCATTGTGGACATTGGGAAATATTACCTAAAGCCTGACAGAAAATTTTACATTTTGCAGTACCTTGTAATAAGAATGAGGCACAGAGGTTTATTGGAGTATTTGGATTTTGGAGAGAACACACTCCACATCTAGGACAGATTTTAACCCCATTATACAAAGTCATGAGAAAAAAACCATGAGTTTGAATGGGGGAGTGAACAGCAAGCTGCCTTTGAGCCAGCAAAAGAAGCTGTTTGGAAAGCTTTAGATTCATGGCCCATGCAGCAATCAAAAGTAGAGTTCAATGTATCTGTAAATGGGACACATATCAATTGGAGCCTATGGCAAAAACAGGGAAAGAAAAAGGTTCCCTTGGGTTTTGGGGGAAAAAAAAAGCTGCCAGAGGCAGGGAATAATTATACACCTTCTGAGAAACAATTGTTGGCATGTTATTGCGCATTGGTGAAAACAGGACAACTTACAGCAGGGCATGCAGTGGGTCTTCGTCCTGAAATTCCTATCATGAGAGGGGTTAAAAGTTCTCAGAAAACTCATCGAACTGGGGATACTCAAGAATCAAGTATTATAAAATGGAAATCATACATCCAAGATTGAGCTACAGTGGGAGCTGGCGGAGTAGCTACTCTCCATGGGCAGGTGACTACTGCCTCTGTGAGGGATCAGGAAATAATTTCTGATTTTACAGCTGAACAGGAATCTCTGGTATGATGGGAAAAAACTTTAGCTCAATTAACGCCTTTTGAAAAGGAACATGCTTAGTTTACTGATGGATCAGCTAAATATGTAGGAGGAAAGAGCTTTTGGAAAGTGGTAGCTTACCATCCCCATTCGGAGAAATGTTTAGAAACAACAGGAGAAGGAAAAAGCAGTCAATATCCTGAGCTATATGTCACTTCTATGGCTTTAAAGTGAGAAGATCTAGGAGAATGCCATCTATACACAGACTCATGGTCAGTAGCTAATGGGTTAGCTACTTGGCTACCAACTTGAGTAGCCAAAGGTTGGAAAATATTTTCTAAGGAAGTCCGGGGAAAGGAAGTGTGGAAAAATATTTGGGAAATAATACAAAGGACCAAGGTGTCTGTGTTTCATGTGGATGCTCATAGTAGAATTGACACTTTAGAAAAACTTTGTAACTCTCTTGCAGACAACTGGCCAAAGATTTCCCAAGCTGGATTGGAATTTCCTCAGAAGGAGGATCATGAAGGCTTGGCAAATTGGGCACACCAAAAATGTGGGCATCTCAGAGAAAAAGCCTCTTACAGGTGGGCTCAAGGATGTGGCATAATAATGTCACTTGATATGATCAAAACTATAATTGCCCATTGCTCTTTGTGCCAACATGATCAGAAATGCCCCGTGCCAAATATTGTGAGAGGACACTTTGGGTTGATAACTGCCCACTCAAGCTTGGCCCTAAAAGGTGTTCATGATATGCGGGAGTAATTGATGCATATCATCAAGAAGAAATTAAGGTAGTTTTATTAAACAATGGTGAACATGATTTGACTATTCAACCCCATGACATGGTAGGACAATTATTCATATTGACAGTTTTAAAAACAATTGTGAAAAAAGGAGACCTCACCCATGACATCTCACACCATGTGAGATTTCCCAGTTCCCAGGAAGTGGTTCTCTGACCCTTGGCTGGGATTGGGGCTCTCCAGCTGACATGTGGGTCTGGATGGTGGGAATGTATCAACAGGGTAACTTGGGATTATCTTTCTTAATCACTATTGACATTCTTTGTAGTAATGATTAGGTGCATTGCTGAGCTTATCCTTTTATAACTCTTTCCTTCTTTTGTACTTCTTTGTTGTTTTGCACTATAGTACATTTCCACACTTTTCCCCCAAAGTTGGCGTCTGTGTATTTTGTGCTCACACTCATCCCCTGGCAAAATATTTTGTCAGCCAGATGTGGCCATGTGGATGCTGGAAGTCACTATGCCGATAGAAGCTGTGACATGGCAACAATCTCTGTATTCCATACTCTTTTGGTCACAGCAGATTTCTGTTGACCCTTGCTTTGACAAAGAGCCCCTCCCTCTCACCAAGTTTTTTTTTTGCCTTTTCTAGGCCTTGAGCTTTACAGCTCAAAAACCTGGTGAAAAACACAGCTGAGGCTGAAGTGTCTCTGCCAACCTTTCTTTTGATAATTGCTGGGAAGGCTGGATGTTCTAACTCTTCTCAGTCCTCTGTATGTATGGCTAATGCATGGTTCATTGCTGCTTTCTCCCTGGGCAATTCCCTCTGGAGTGGGTTATACATCAGCACACTCCAAAGTACAGGCATTATCACTTTTTGCCACAACAGTGATTGCATACAGAAAATGAAGTACATAAAAATGTCAGTCACATAACACCAATCCACAAAAAAAGCACCTATTTTGAACCAACAAAAGGGCTTAAAGTGACATAATGTCATGGTATTTGAAACAGCTGTGGTTCAGGTCATAACTCTAACTTCAGACTGTGTCAAGGTGGCTGTGGGCTCAGAGTTTCCTTGTGGACAGGTCTTTCTTGTTGCTTAGAACGTCAGTTAATTTACACTCAACTGTTTTCCAGCAACCAGTGTCTGCAAGACTTTGTCTTCATCCTGTTTCCATAGCTTGTGGCTTCCAAAAAAATCAACCAAAAATACATTTAAATGGCATATTTTATAGGTCGGCATATAAGCATAGCCAAAAGGCAATTATTTAATTTCTTTTTGTCCTAGTTTGATAGTGACTTGAAGCTAGTTAGGAATGCTGCCTTGGAAAATCAGAATTGGGGGGAGGCACTGTTCTCTTTGGACTCAGGACAGCTACAGGGAACATTGCATCACCTGCCTTTAGCAGAGGCACCACAGCGCAGCACACCAAGCTCCTCAGCCCTGGGCTCCAGCAGCAGCAGCCACCATACAGCCCTCAGCATGGACAAGCATGGACACCCAGGTTGAGCTCAATAAGAATTTGTCAAGAAGTTGAGCTGTTTTAAAAGTCGTTGGCATATATGGGATCTGAGATGTTTGGGAAGGGATTTAAACAATGCAGTTGCTTGTGATAGCAGAGAATGAGATTCAAGAACCAGAAAGAGCCTATCTGGACTAAAAACCCAACTTCCTGCAGTTATATTCTTTGAAACAAAATCTTACTGCACCCACATCACTTAAACAGAGGATCTGGCACTTCTAGACAGATTTTCAAGGCTCTTAAGCATCATCAGAAAACTCTAGTCAGAGGGGTCAGCTTGCACCTTGTTCTACTGAATGAATGAAATGGTGCTGGCAACAAGTATGGAAGTATGCATGCAAGGAGAGCCAGCCTCAGGCTGGACCATAGAGAGGGAGGCAAATTTTCTTTCATTTTATGTCTTATGTTTAATCTTTCTGAATGTAGCAGTATTACATAGAGTTGTGAGGTTTTGTCCTTGTTGGTTTAGTTTTCTTTAGTCAAAATAATTATCAAATCCCTAGTGTGAGAGAAATTATATCACTTGTGTTAAAACTGGAGAATGGGAACAGAGTGCTGTTTCATGAAGAGTTCAATGTTTTTGTCTTTTTGTTTGTTCTATTCTTGAAAAAGAAAATAAAAGTGCCTAAGCCCCCTTTTTGGAGAAGGGGAGTGAGGCAGGAACCAAGTCCCTTCCCATATGATAGTAGCCCAGTGGAAAGGCCAGATTCAAACACCTCTTTTAATCTGGCCTTCTGCACTAAAGTACTTACCCTTTCTGGTTTGTTTGTCTGTCTGTCTGCCTGCCCCTGCAGTGTATGGCTAGTGCAGAGGAACCCCAGAAGGAATGCTGGATCTGCCCAGTCTTTCCAGGCAATTGCACTGTGAGCACTGGAACCTCTTCCCAATTAATATTTCAGTGAAGCTGACAGTTTTCCACCCAAAGCCGTGGTTTCAAGGAATCAGCACTTCCCAACTGAGTAGCCTTTTGCCAAAGAAATTCTCCAAATATTTAGTTGTGGTTGTGATAGCTCCTCAGTAGGGGGAGTTCTGGTATGCTTAGAGGTCCAAGAAGTTGGAGAACAACATTAAGTGCTTCCATGGCTGTGGTTGGCTATGAGGAAGGGATAAAAATCTCTAGGACTCCTGCTCCTCTTTGGGCTTCATTGTCTCCTGCTCTTTCTTTCTGCACATTCCTAAGTTAAAGAAATAGTGTGTAGTTTATTCCATTATCATCTCCCCTTGGGAAAAATTATTCCAGTGCAGACACCTTTCTGTTATTCAGCCTAATGGAGCAAAAGAAGTGAAATATTCTGGTGACAGTATTGCCTTACCTTCAATTCATCTATTTGTTCTGCATGGGGACCCATTTAGTGTTATTTCTGCCTCAGAAGTTTATCCCATTTCTACTCTGCCCAAGAAGCAGATGACAAAATCACTGCACACTCACTCCACTTAAAGAGTAAGAAGTTAATTTGAATTATATGGGAAGAGAGGTAAGAAAAAAGGTCAAAAACTGAGAAGACACAGTCTTCAGGTAATGAACAGATTATGAAGCCGGTAATTGTCTGGAGTCTCTCTTCTTGGTGTAACTCCATTTTTTTCCTTTTCTGCTTTCTGCAAGTCATGAACAGCAACACAAAAAAAAAAAAAAAAAAAGGAAAGAAAAAAAAAAGGAAAAAAAAACAAAACCAAACCTAAAACCAAATTATTGCAGAGTTCTTTCTCTAGGACTACACTGGCCCCCTTGTGAAAATAAGCCACTAGAAAAAAAATCAGTTCTCAGTTCAGTAAATGGCTTTCACTGTCCATCCACCTGATTGCCAGATCCTGCTCTCCCCTCTCAGCCAGAGCTGTCCTCCTGTTTGTTTATTGTGCCTCATGTATAGTAAGAAGCATTGGTTTTCTTTGTTCAGTGTTTATTGCATCTCCTTCTCTCCATCCATCCCCCTCTCCCCTCCCTCCTTGTTATACATGATTACATGTTGTATGGCCTCATTCCATTTAGGTTACTTTGCTGTATCATTCTGAATTTGTGTGTAGCATAACACCTCCAAAGATGTCCTAGTTTGAACCAAATCATAGAGTAGGCAGGATTCATTAAAATGAATAACAGCATAGCATGAAACAGAGCCCTGAAGTAATCAAAACTGAAATTTGAAAAAGTGACTCTGAGTGTAGAAGTGTGTTACAGGCTGTCTGGTACAAGCAGCAGTGGGACCTTGAAAACAGTTTTATATGTTCTATTCAAACCTGTCAGGTCTCCAGAAAAAGATACGGGTAGTTATAGCAGGGGGTGAGAAAGCAGGTGGGAAGGGGGTATATGGCACCATATTATAAAACCATGTGAATTTTGCCTTTGATCCTCAAAGCTGGAACACTCTTCACATTGTTGTTGTTTTTTATTGCAGTCAGTGACAGAGGAAAGCCATGATGAAGCCTAGGAGTGGAATCGTTTCATATAAAGCAAACATTCTACAGAGTTAAATGTAGTTGACTTAGCCTTCTTCCACTTGCTCCCCTGTGTGTCTTGCTGTGCTATTTCTTTAGACTGCTTCTTTTCAGTGTTTGTAATGTTCCATTTTAAAATATCTCTGCGGTTTTAAGCCTGCTGTCTAACAGACTTTGTTCTGCAATCCAGCTCTAGTTCCTCAGGGCACTTAGATTATTACTGCTAAAGGCTGAGTGGTTTAGAAGAATGTGAGTTTTTCCACCTGTTAGACACTAGACTGCATGTAGCAGTAGAGGCTACAAAAAATGTCTCACTCTTGCATTTTACCATCAGTATTTACTACTGTCAGAAACAGAATTCAAGGCAAGATGGTCCAGTTCTGCAGCTCATTAGGTTCATTGCTGAATTTGTTTCAGCAACTTCTCCCTTGTGGCATCTATGAACATACAAATACGGAGTATTATCCAAGTAAAAAGTAGTCCTTGGACACCATGGTGGAACACACAATGTGAAGATGTGAGAACATATTTCTAGTTCTCTGCAGAGGTATACTGTTGATAGATAAGATGTTTTCATGATTCTTGCACTTGCAAATTTGAGCCTGAAATAATCATACATGACTCCCAAGTGTTACAAAAACAAGTCTTGTGTAGGCAAATGTGTGTACATTTCCTAGTTGTTTTGTTATTTTTATGTCTCTTTAGCACATCCTTCATTTTGGTCTCGGTCTGTGTCTACTGCTAAACTCCAAGGAGTACATGAGAGTAGTTGTGCATGCTTCTGTATCCTGTTTTCGAGGGATAACAATGGGTTAAAAATCTTATGCTGGTGTGAGAAGCAAGAGTAGGAGACATTTTTCAAGTATTTGCTGGAATGTGTTGTCTGGAATCAAAAGGGTTGAGATACTAGAAGGAAGACCCCATGGTAGAGACTATGAGAACTACTGGACTTTACTTCTAAATTGCTCCAGGAGGGCTCATTTGTATCAGTTATAATGTAAAAGAGACCCTGCTGAAGAAGACAAACAGGAGGGAATGGACCTCCATAATGTGCTGGAGGAAATGGAGGTTGTTCGAGAGACTGGGCTGCTTCCCTTTTAGAACTCCTGACAAGAGAGACTGGACATGCTGGCTCAGGCCCTTTATCTCTTACAGATGAATGACCAACAGGCCCTACTTTGTCCCAGCAAAGCCACGTTGCCTAACTGGGATTCCCGCCTGCTGGCCTCAGCTTCTCTTAAAGAGGGCAGGCCTTAGAGTGGAATTAAAATATTCAGTTTCCTCCTCTTTGCTAAATTTCTGTCACTGGAGTTCCCAGGCAGTCCTGTGGACAGACAAAAGCTTTGACCAGCAGAGCAAATGTGGAGCAATTAGTCTCTTTGGGCAGGCTGCAATTTCTAAAGCCAACTTCAACAGCAGGAAATGCACTGCCACAGCCAAAACCTCCTAGTGAGAAAAGAGCATGGTGTTCCAGGCCCACAAAGTCAAAAATCCTGAGAACTTATTCAAAGGTTATACTGACCGAGAGATTCAGGGGGTCCTCAGATGGCAATGACAAAACCCTGTGAGCTCAACTTTGCTGCATCAGTTGTGAAAGACCAGTACTGCTTTCTGTGCATACAAGGTTCCTCTAAGGTTACGCTATCAATATATGAGCAAATAAAGCCTTCTCACCGTTGAGATATGAGACGTAGTTTATTGAGAATGTGAGAGACAACATGCAGGGAATTTTTCCATATGGCATTTCATGCAGAGTTAAATCTTGTGAATACCTGAATCCTGTGGTCCAACAGAGCATGTAGGATTTTGTCCTGTACAATCAGAACTTTTCAGTGTGTAGAAAGATGTTCTGGAAAATGCTAGTAGCTTATAAATTGGACTGGTCTTTAGGAATCCCCAGGCTGCTGTGGAGCCCTACCTGGTCACATAGTAGAGTGTGAGATATGCACTATGTTCCTCAGTGGGAGGTACAACACAGGACATTGAACAAGATACTAATCTATTCTTTCTCATGAAATCCTGCCCCCACCAGTGGATGCCTTCTTGCAGAAAATGTTCTGTCCACTGCCACCTGCACTTCAGCCTCTCTTACAGCACTGTGTTTCTATAGAGCAGTGACAGTGTTTGTTTGATTTGGTGCAAAACAGTGCAGTTAAGGGGGGAGCTGTGGATAAATTTCAGATCCTTAATTTGCAGATCATTAACTCTGTACTGTAACCCTTGGGAGACAAGGTCACCTGCTTCATAGGCTGTGAAGGTGCTTTTGCAAATAAAGGTGTTTGTTCAACAGTGCTGATCCCTGCCGATCCGTTATAAAAGCCACGTTAGTTATTGTATTCACATATTATGTACAGTCATGTGATGCTTGAGGCCTGAAATACATTTAGCCAGTCAGAAGAGATAAGGCAGGCTACAATCTGGCTTGCTTCCCTGAGGTTTGCAGAATGTGTTTGCAGATGTGTTGATCTTCAGGAGGCTGGGGGGCAGGGGAAGGGAGCATTTTCTTCAATTGCTTATTTCAGTATCTGAAGTAAATGAGAAGGTGAGGTCATTTTTAACACCTCCTATTTGCTGTGAAGGTGTTCTTCCCGCATCTTGAGCCATGCTGCCTCCGTTTTGTACCAGCAAGGCCTTTCAGCCTTCATAAAGTGGATATGACTTCAATCATTTCATATGGCATTGTGTAGAGCTAATGAGCTGGACTGGGTCTGTTTTAATAATGCTTATTGCAGCAAACAGGTTTAAGTAGCTCCTCTGATCAGTGGAACAGTGATCAGCATCTTGGCTAGAAAATTTTCAGCTTCTGTCTCATGTGATGTTTCGGATCAGCAACATGTGCACTACTTTTCCTCTTTCTGGTACTAACCATTTTAACCTCCTAGACTTTGAATGTTTTCAGTAAAGTCATAGGTTCAATTTCTTAAAGTATCTAGGTGTTATACGAGAATGAGAAAATCACAGGAGTGGCTATAGCCACGGAATTTTCAAGGATGGGCACAAGATTTGCCAGACACTAGCTAAGAGAATGAAAACTTGAATAAAATTGAGCAATATTGCTTTTGCCTTAAATGGGGATGATACTAAGCTGCCACTTTTTGGTATACTGAGTTTTGGCAAGGCTGGAAGTTGCTGTGTCCAGCTACACATGACAGGTACAGGGAATTTCATCCCCTCTATCCAGAGGCTACAAAACATGACAAAGTTATAAGCTTCCTTTACCCAGCCCAGTACTGGAAGTCCCCTTGTTTCTGTTCTAGGACAGCAGCTGTTAGGTGTCACCAAAGCACAGAACATAGGTGGGGGAGATGTGAGGTTTCGTCCTCCCTGACCAAGGTGTTTAGTTGGACAATCTCCATTTGCAAGCTGGCATGTGAATGTCTCTTTGGAGCTCTCTGCTGCCGTTTAGGTTAGGGGTAACGTGGCTTTGTGCACAGCAGGACCTGCCTCTGCACATCCTTTGACTGCTATGGCCTCCCTCAGCTCTACTGCAGAAATTGGCCTCTCTGAGGAGCTGCTGCACAGGAGAGTATCATCTGCACCTCTGCTGCCTTGGGAGCATGAAGTGTCTGACCTGCTCAGCCCACTTTGTACTTCAACAGTAAATTAAAGGTCTTCATTAGGGTATTTGATAGTCGAATAAAATGCTTTGAAACACTGGCACATTAACTGCAATCAAGTTTTGAAAGGTCTCTGGTTGCTAGAAGGAAATTGTCCTGATAAATTGCTCTTTTCAATTAAACAAATGAGTAACTTCTCACAAGCAAGCTCAGAAGCTATCATTTAGAAAGCTTTTTTTGCCTCCTTTTAAAATTCTTATTCCAATATTACACGATTGTTAAAGAACTGATTTTTTTTTCTTTTTTTTCTGAAGAGACTAATTGCCCCGGAAATGTAAGCAGCTTGTAAACCCACCCTGTCTATCTGCCTCAGACAAACCTATAGTGGTCTCGTGGTCAAGCAGTAGCCTATGAATTGCACTTCCAAAATGATAATGACTGATGCCGTAACCTTGGCTCGTTGCCTGCCTTTCTGTGCCTTTGTTTACCTGTTTGTCTAAAGAAGCATTAACTTCTCTGGGTCAAAAAGGCCTGTTTAACTGAAGCAAGGAGTTCTAGGATAATTGTAGTTACTTAGTAACTTTCATCTCAGAGCAAACTGGTTAAGGCTGCTAAGAAATGTGGTGGCTTTCCTTTCGGTCAAAATCAGCGACTGACCTGAAGGTACCTCTGGTCTTCAAACCTTTAAACAGAGTCTGCATTCAAAAGTATAGCTTAGAAGCTGACACAGATTGCAGTATACCTCATGTACTAGCTCTGTAAGGGACCTCAGAAATGCATACTGACCCTGGTTTCACACCAGAGCTACAGACGTGCTAAGCACTTCATATGCTCCGTCTACTGAAGAGAAGAAAATGCTAGTACAAACAACTGTGACACTGGATTCATCTTGCCTTGGGGATATTTATCCAGGGTATTGCCATTACATCATTCACATTAGGCCTTTATTATCTGCTATTTTAGATCTTAGAAGCTGTTACAAGCCCTAGTCAGAGGTCAAGATGCTGTTGAACTTCAGATCTTTCTGAAAGAAGAGCATAATTCTGCCAGCAGCAGAGCAATGTTATATTTACAGCAGTGCAATGTCACACAAATCATGAGAGATAATGTAATCTAAATTATATTTATTTTTTAAAAATAAGGTTTTGTTGCCAAAAATATAGATACTGCGCATTATAATCCATCTGGAAAAGGCTACTGTGCGTTCATCTTTGAGAATCAAATAGGGCAATTTGGGGCTTTTTTATGGTATCAGAAAAGACCACAAATTATTTAAAAACAAACTTCCACCATCTAAGTAAATTAATACTGAAATATCCTGCTGTAGTTTGGAGTAACTGCATAAAACATGACTCACGTGATTAGAAATTCTCATTTATCTTTCCTCTGTGTGCAGTGCTGATCTTCATGAACTGTTTGTCACAGTGCATAAGTACATTCATTTCACCTAAACTGTTTCTACATATTTTAAATTTCTATTTCTTGAAGCTGATTGTTGTTGAGTGTTTCAGTTTGGTTTGGAAGAAATCTGCATGCAGATACTTGGGTGGTGGACTTCAGTGTGCTTTATGAGAAATTTTGCACTCAGACAAATGCAGACTCAGAAGAGCAGTCTTCCAGAGGACTGTTGGTGACCTGTACCTTGGTTTCCACTGGGAGAAATCTTTGAGGCAAAAATATGGACCATCTCTTTGAACTCAAGTTTTACATAAAACACTGCATTCTGAGGACCTCACTCTCAGACAAATAATGCTCCAGGGCTAGCGGGAGATGGCTCTTGCACTGCTCACCAGTTAGAAGGTCCCTGTGATCATGAGCAGAAGTGAAGATATCTGAGAAGAGCCTGTCGGTTCAAGTACAGTCTGCTTTCTTCTACTGGGCAAACCCTACCACCTCTGGCCTCAAGGCTTCAAAACCTAAATTGTGCTAGTGTTATGGGTGCTATCTGACCCGGAGCACTTAGAAATCTCATCTATTTATGAGAGCTCGTAAGTGCTCTGCTGCCATCCAGGCAGGAGATGATTCAAGGGCCCTGGTTGAGATTTGCTTTCCTGCTATCTCTCTTCCTGTATTCTTGTCCTATCTCCCCATTCCTGTGTTCTGCCTGTCCAGCATGTGCTGTGGTAACAGACACTGGAAGCTGTGTGGGCAGGGAATGTGTTTTGGTTTTAATAAAAAAGTGCAGTCATGTCACCTTGTGCAACAGGTCCCTGCTCTGTGGCTGGGCTGGGCCAAGTGAGATCTCTCGAGGTGCAAAAATATAGAAAACTTGGAATTGCACTAATAAAAAAATATTATAGCATGTTATGTATAAAAACACATTCTAGGCTGCTCCTGGCATGGAATCTCCCAGGTATACCTGGCAACAAGGGAGAGAGATCTGAATACTAATGACAGCTGGAGGAAGAGGGTCCTTAATAGTATTTTGGCTAATTGCTAGGTTGCCTGCTCTTGAAAAATTTGCCTATGCCTAGCTAGTTGTATGTTTCATGTGTAGAAAATTAGGTTGGGTGCTGGTAGGGCTCTATATTTTCCTGATGTTTCTGATAGTCAACTGTGTGAAGGTTCACAGTAGCTGTGAGATCTGTGTTTCCAGCTCAAAGGCCTTCAAGCCCTCTTTGAGAGACTTAGAAAGCCATGGCAGCTGAACTGACTCCGGAAAGAAATTGCAGTTTTGCAGAGCTCCAGATGTAAACTTAGAAAATGAAGAAATATTTGTGTATTTTGTGTGTTTGGGGAGATTTTTTTTTTGCTTGTTTATTTGATTCTTTTTTTTTCCAGTAAATCCAGATGACTAACTCAGGGCCTCTTTTCTCCCACCCTGCAGGCAGAACAAAGTCTCTGATGATTTGCTTGTTCAGAAGGTCTGCACTGATTTTACCTTTGGGTCTGTTCTTACATTCTCATTGTTTCATGTAAGCATTTTCTGTGGTAATTAGACTGTAATAGCATAATCCCTGGTGGCCTTCCTGGAGTGTCTGGCCTCTCTGGGTTGAGAAAGCTCTGCGTGGGGACAACATATTTTCCTCTAAGTGGGAAGGGGAAGAGCTGGAGAATGGTGTCCTGATTATGACGGAAAATCATTTAAAAGAGGAAAGTTTTGCAGTATTTCCTACAAGTGATTCAGGCTACATTTGTCTGATTTTCTCTGAAAGCTCACAGCAACTGAGATGGTGCGTGTTTATTTTGTCCCTGGCTGCTTCCTTCTGAACTCTGTGGTTTGCATTGTCCCTGAGGAACACAGATACCTCTGTGATTTGTAGATGCAGGTGCAGGCATTTTTTTGTAGCTGGGCACAGATACATTCAGACCTTTGAAGTCCAACACCTTGAACTGGTGGTGGAAGCAGATTAAAAATCCTCTTCAGCTTCCTAAAATTCAATTCTTCCTACCCCTGTTCAGTCTTCTCATGTTGAGGAGTGGGGCCAGACCTGGGATGAACAGGCTGTTCACCCTTCCAGCATCACAGCTGTCACACACACAGGGCTGGTTTTATGTTCTTGACAACTGTGATTTTACCTCTGTAACACTTTCATGCAAAGAGAGAGGTTTTCCCACTTTATTTTTGCTTCACGGGGAAATGGATGTGGGCTCCCCGTCCACCACATGAAGGAAAAAAAGGTAAGATTCGAGTATTCTTCTGCTGTTAATGAAAACTTCTGAAGCTCTCCTTTCTGCTGTTTTTTGGGTCAGGGAAGATTTCCCAGATGGCCCATAGGTGCAAAGGAGATTAAGCAAACCAAGCCATCACCACCACCAGCTGGGCTCTTACAAGCAATGATTCCCGTGTTTGTTTGTTTGTTTTTTTAAAGTGACTGCATCAAAACTGTGCTTGGAGCGGGGCGTGGGGTTGGGGCGGCGGGGTCCCGTCCCCAGGGCAGGGCAGGGCAGGGCAGATTGTCCTGTCCCATTGCCGTTCCCATTGCCATTCCCACTCCCATTGCCATTGCTGTTGCCATTGCCATTCCCACTCCCATTGCCATTGCCGTTCCCATTCCCACTCCCATTGCCATTGCTGTTGCCATTGCCGTTCCCACTTCCACTGCCCATTCCCATTCCCATTGCCATTGCCGTTCCCATTCTCATTCTCACTCCCACTGCCGTTCCCACTGCCGTTCCCACTCCCACTGCCATTCCCACTACCATTCCCATTCCCACTCCCACTGCCGTTCCCACTCCCACTCCCGTTGCCGTTCCCACTCCCACTCCCGTTCCCGTCCCCGTTCCCATTCCCATTCCCACTCCCGTCCCCACTCCCGTCCCCGTTCCCGTGCCCGTCCCGTGCCCGCGGACTCCAAGTCCCGGCATGCCGCGGGGCTCAGCGCAGGCGCGCCGGGCCGGCCTTCAGTGGCAAGTTGTTTGTTCCAGCGCGCCCAGCTGCTCGGCACTCCGCGCTCCGCTGCCCCTTCCCTTCCCTTCCCTCCCGGCCCGGCCCGGCCCGGCCCGGCCCCGAGCCCCGCCGGCCTCCCCGCCGCTCCAACTTTTCCACCCTGCGCCGGGAAGGGCCCGACCGAACCGTGGGGGAGGGGGAACAAAACAAAAAAAAAAAGGGCATCGACAATAACAGCCCCCCTCCCCCTCCCCATTCAAAACCACAAAATAAACCCCAGGGATAGATGAACTACAAATGAGAAAGAGGAAAAGATGGAACTGCACATCCTAGAGCACAGGCTCAGAGTGGCCAGCATAGCCAAGGAGAGCATCCAGTTGTTTACGTACGGATTAATCAAACTTGCTTTCCTGTCCTCCAAGACGAGGTAGGTGGCGGTGCCGGGGCCGCGGGGCCGCCCTTGTGCTGGGGCCGGGCCGGGCAGGGGGGGCCTCCTCCGAAAAGAAAGGGTCCTGGGATGGGGGACACCCTCCGTGCAAGGGGGCAGCCCCCCTGCTGCTGAGGGGGGACGCCCTCCTGGCCCCAGAGCAGGGGCTTGGGGACGGGGGGACACCCGGGTGTTCCCTGCGCACATCCCACCCCATCCCATCCCCTCCCCTCCCACCCCATCCCATTTCATCCCATCCCATCCTACCCCACCTTTCCCGGGGTCTCCTGTCGATCCTCTTGTCATCTTCCAGCTGCCTCTGGAGCTTCTCCTGCTCCTTCTGCAGCCTCTCCTCCACCTCCCTCTCCCGCGCCGCCGTGTCCACGGGCTTGGCGCCCCCGAAGATGGAGGCGGCGCGGCTGGACTGGGGGGCTCCGGAATTCTCCTCTTCCTTGGGAGCGCTCCGGGGCTTCAGGTTCAGCTTCGGCCTCTGGGTGGGACCTGGCGTGGGCAGGGGCAGGTGGGGGTTGATCCCGGGGGAATGTTGGATCCCCCTCCCCATCCCACCTTTCCTGAGGGATCAGCTCCCTCCCCATCCCACCTTTCCTGAGGGAACAGCCCCCTCCCTATCCCATTTTTCCCAAGACACCATGCCCACCCCATCCCACCTTTCCCAAGGCACCATTCTCATCCCACCTCTTCTTAGAGACCAATCCCTACTCATCCCACTTTCCCAGGAGACCATCCCCATCCCATCCCATCCCATTCCCATCCCATCCCATCCCATCCCACCCCATCCCTTTCCCAAGGCACCATTCCTATCCCACCATTCCAAGAGACCACTCCCACCTCTCCCATCTTTCCCTGGGAGCCATCCCCATCCCATCCCATCCCATCCCACCTCTCCAAGAGACCATTCCTTATTCATTCCACCTTTCCCAGGAGACCATCCCCATCCCACCCCATCCCACCTTTCCCAAGACACCATTCCCACTCCATCCCACCTTTCCTTGGAGACCCTTCCCACCCCATCCCACCTT
>JAWWEE010000048.1:8698013-8739869 GCA_035221455.1 Xenops minutus | reverse complement strand
ACCCTTCAGTTGAGACCTGACTAGCATGGGAGACCCTACTGGAGGCATGAACCACCGCCAGCACAGCTCGCAACCTCCTGAGGGCACGCAAGCTTCTCCCCCACGACAAGGGGGTGTCCATGGAGAAGAGAGATTAAATTAAAAAGCTTACTTCTGACCTGCAGCCTGCTTTATGAAGCTCCAAGCAATAATTCTGAGGTACCGGAGCTGCTATTTAGCGCAGTTGGCACATGGAAAAGTGGCAAGTTTGCTTGGTGGAAGAAGACCATTTGGGGACACTTTTGTGGGGATGCCTGGGTAGGCAAAGTGATTTTTTCAGACTTTTGTGGTCCAGTTAAGTTTTGCTAACGTGACAGAATAAATGTTTTTAAGATATTGTTCTACTTACTGGCCAGTAGTTGTAGGAAGATGTAGGCTGTTTTGGTGGAGAGCTATTCTTGACCCAAATTCTTTCAATATAAATTGTTTATAAAGTAGGAACCAAACCCTCTAGTAAGTGTGAATGTGTGTTTGACTAGTGTGTAACTAAAGAAAAAGTTCATTTTCTTTGCCTGGAAAATTGTAGTTACAAAGGATATTAGAGATGCTATGAGGTGTGACTGTTTAAGAGTAAAATGCAACCTGTAAGTCTTAGGCAAAGTATTCAAATAGATGAATTTAAAAAGTTGTTACTGGGTGAATTTCCAAACCTGAGAGAGGAAAATTTACAAGTTTTGACATGGGTGGAAGAGGTAAAACGTAGGTGTGACTCTCCCTGTCTTCCTCTGTTCAGGCTATTCAGAAATGTTATGTGCAGGTAATCGGGGTAATGATACGCATGGCTTTTAGTAATACCTGAATATTATTCTAGTTTTGTGGTTAAAAGATTGGCATTCAACCCCTTCTTATGCCACACATGTATCCTGTTTTACAGGGTGAGTTGGTTGAAGTTTACAAGTCTGAGATCTTGGTTGAAACGGCCCATGTTAATTTTGTTTAACATTTGTTGCTTTTATTTCTCTTGCTGAAGAAAGATTGACTCTTCTCTCTTGATAACCTCTAAGGCACTCAACTGCAAATAAATGTAGTCTTGGCAGGAAGAGAAAAAAAAAGATAGCTCTTAATAATGAGAAGGATACACTCTGTATGCATCTAAGCAACTGTATACATTTACATAGATTTATTTAATCCTTATTTTTATACTTTTTTGAAAATGATGGATGACTTATCACATGATTAGTCTTTCAGTTGTGATCTTTTTCAAGCTGGGTGGAAACTGAAGCTTAATTGGAACATGGAAAATGTTTTCATTTGCTCTTTTTAAACTACTATACAATATTAAACGTACTAAGTATTTAGGAAAAAAAATCTCTGCCTATTTTATGTTTATAACAAAGCAGTGTAATGTGACCTGTACTTGACAAATGAAGCTGATGGTGACTTGAGACTGTGCTTGGCAAAGCATTGGAGCTGGGAGGTCTCAGACTCCCACATCTACTTCTTATTTGCAGACTGAAAGAAGAAAACTCAAGTTTACTTACTTTTTCATTTCCTAATTTGTTTCTCAACCTGGAATGAACTAGTGATTATTTTGAACTAGACTGAGTAGTCTGTAATAAGGAAAATATTCTCCTGTCTTGCAGAAGATGCTGTTGCTGTCAAAATCTGGTATATTGTGTAAGTGAACTGGTTCCAATGGCTTTGTCACTGATTTCTCTTCCATTGACTTGATTAATTTGCTTTGAAGTTTCAGCAGCAAACATATTTTGGTAAATGTTGTTTAAATTATCTTACTTACACCTAGGATGCCATCACTCCAAAGATTTTTGGATTTTAGATATCCTTATATGAGATGAACTAATGTTAAAATAAAATTGTGCTCTTAATTGTTTTCATGTTCAAACTACTTGGTTGCAAAAGGGCGATGTTAGAATTGACCTTTCTCTCACTGCTTTGGGAATAGACCTAGGACAGTTTATGATACACTGAGATGTGTTTTGAGTTGCAAGTTATTACCCATTTGGCATTTTCATAAGCCAGGTAGAGTTCTAATGCACACTACTTGTTTGTGTCTGCTGAGCCAGCAAGGTGTGAAACCACATGCTTATGGCTTGGTCTCTCCTGAGCTTACTGCAGGTCTTAGACTAGTGAGTGGTTTTCTGTGGGAAGTGGTGGGTCTGTGTGCTTTTCAATAGTCCCATGACATGAACTAAGGGGTCACAAATTGACATAGATTATTTTTATAAGAGACTTTTTTCAGGCAAAACCCAGCAGTGTAGACAGGTTATAGCAATTTCTGTACAAATTAAATTAATACATTATTCTGGAAAACTAAATGGATCTGAGTTACCTGTATTGCAGACAAGGTAATGTAATGTACAGTTTTGCAAAAGGACTGGATTCCTAAAGAATAGGTCATCATTTTTAACACAGTTCCTTTTCTTTTTCCCAGCGATTGCTTTCTTTTCAGCATTGGCATTCAGTTCTAACAGTATTCTGATGACTGCCAGGAACCAGTTTGCTAGACCAGTGTGATGTTGGCTAAGCACAGAAAAGTTAGCAAGAATTCAGATTGACCAGAGCAGACTTCATGGTTTAATGTGGGGAGAGAAAGAGGAAGGGAAGTGACAAAGGCCAGAGTTGGCCTTGTGAATTGGCTCATGGCCTGGGAGCCTCCTGCGGGACTGCCATAGTGGACCCTAAACCATTTTGTGCACTTTTCAGTCCACACCTGGTACACTGTCACAAATTAGAAAATAGCAAATCTTAACAGAATGGATGAGGTCGAGAAGGATCTCTGAAGATCATGTAGCCCAACCTCCCAGCTGAAGGCAGAGTTTAGAGCAGGTTGCTCAGGATTTTGTCCAGTGCGATCTTGTGCTTAAAGCCGTGCATAGAGCTTTGCTCTCTGCTCTACTAACATGTTGTTGACTTCATTGACATTTTAATGCTTTGCTCCATTTGGAATTACTTTTTACATAGCATTATAATGTGTAATTTAAAGTCTCATTTAAACACGACAACGTGTTTTTTGAACTTAAGAGCGAAACTGTACAATCTCTCCATTATGGAGAGAGCTGTTGGTAAGGATGAGAGACTGTTTACTGCAGTAATTCATTGATCCTTTGTGTTGCTCTGTGAGTATTTCACATGAAACTTCTTATTGGCTGTAAATAGTGAAGAACTATTTGAAACAAAATAGAAGCTGAAAAATTCCATAGCTGGATAAGAGCAAAGCTTGCCTTGGGAAAGGGCATGTACTCACTTCTGTGCCAATGTAGACAGCTTAATTACAATTTGTCATGGTGTTAGATAGATGTACAAGACTAATGAAGCTACTTCTACCCAAGCCCAGAAGTTTTATTCATATCCTTGACATAAGTAAGGGAAAGTACTAGAATGACATGAAGTCCAAACATGACTTGGTTTAATTTTAATGTGCAGTATTATGTGTGCATGCCCTGCAGCAAAAGTGGTGCTTTGGTTATTGGGCAGTTTCTGAAATCCCACTGTAACAGTGGTCATGTGTTGGAGCCACACCATAGGGAAGAGTTTTCTTTGTAGTCTTCTTACTGGTATTGAGTTACTCCAAGCATTTGAGTGGTTCTCATAATTCATACAATCAGCTGGGCTGGAAGAGACCTCTGAGATCATCAAGTTGTTTATAAGAAAAGGCTTTGCATGGAATCGCTGAGCTATGCCCTGTTAGCTCCTACGCTGTGACAAGCCAGAAGTACTTTTTGCTGGCACAAGAGTGTGAAATCAGCCCGGAATGACTAATCGAAAAAGACTTGGTGTGTTCTGTGCCCTTTTGAATGGCTTTGTTCATTCAGATGGTGGTTGAATTGTAATCTTGGGCAATGATTTAAATATGAAGTAGTCCCAAAACAATATGGTTATCTAGTGGCTTTCAGTGATCTTATGAAGCAGTGTATTTTGAATGGTTATCTCATTATAAAAGTGATAATGACCTAATTATTGGTGGGTGGAAAAGGAGGAATGAAGTCAGAAGTGATAAATAGTATGTGCATGTGTAATTCTATGCTTCATGTAAAATTTATGTCCTTTTGAGATGTACATGAGTATATGCTTGAAATTAATTTTCTTCCATATTTATAGTATATCACTGAGATTTTCAGCTGGTGCGTTCTTGGCTGTTCATCTGTGTTTGATAGCCTTCCATGGCAAGTTATTGCTGTTTATCTCTTTTTGAGTTTTCCTATGGCCATAACCATGTGTTTTTCTTATGGATTTTTAGATGGCCACACTACTTAGGACAGTTAATGGCTCTGTTTTTATGTGCAGTCTCTGTTGGCTGGATAACTGAGGGTGTACTTGGAGGATCACAGCAAAGCAGTTGAGGAAATTCCTGTCCCTGAGTCAGCAGTTCCCACGTCCAGTGTTGTGGAACTTGCTGTTAACCTGCTGAGTGTGTTTCAAGTTCAGGAGAAGAAACAACAAAATAAAAACCTACACTCTGAAGCCACACGATTTTTTTTATGTTTATGGCATAGGGATAGTTAATTTGGAATTGGAGTGGAAGTGATTGACTTATTAACCTTTCTTTACTGCCCAGGAGACTGAATAGTCAGATGATTAGACCTTGCAGGGAGAGAAATAATGTATTTGTAAAGGTATGAGGTGTGTGAATAGCAATGGTGCTAACCTTTCTTCAAAACTATAAGAAAAACTTGCCATGTATATGTTACTAGTACCACGCTTTGAATATTACATTTTCTCATTTTGTATTTTTACAGTAACAGTTTTTCCCTTTTACTTTGGTTTGAAAAAGCTCAGTGACAGGAATAGAACAGTTCCTGGATTCAAAATAGGGTGGTAAGTTTTGCTTGGCCTGTTTAAAAATATTGCTAATTATATATTCCTTGCAGGATCAGCACAGAGAAAAGGACAATGAAAGAATTTCACGGTGTTCCTTAAGTGAGTCTTATATAAAATAAAGTTTAAAATTAATTAGGACCTACCTTTTAAGCACTTGTCAGATGTTCTCAGCGTCAGGTTTTCTTCCCATTTAATGTTTACTTTATATCATATTGAATGAGAGGTACATGATAATATTTTCAGAATCACCTAAGTCCCATTTAAAAGAAATTACTTAAGGACTTGGGTACCCCAAGGCTCATTGGAAGCCAATGGGGCTTACGCTCCAAAATGGCTGTTTTCGTTGGATGGAAAGACATTTAAGGATTTTGAGAATTTTGCCTCCTGGTCAGACTAGTTGGCAATATTCAGGACAGGAGCAAGGTTAAAATGCACCAAGTGGAGGGGAAGGCTCAGTGTGGCTGCTCATGCAGGCAAGAATGAAGATGTATTTCTGAGAATAGGGAATCAGGATGAGGGTCTGTTTGTTCTTCTCTCTCCACATAACCAGGTGGGTTATGGGCTGTCTTGACTCCATGTCTCCAGCAGCATCAGGCCCCTCTGTGCAGCAGTAGTCCCTGCAGTCCCAGGGCCCATGTGCTCCGGGATGACCCTGTACAGTATGTGCTGGCTGTGCCTCTGGGAGCTGGGCAGGCACTACTGACTTGCTTTGCAGAGGAAGAAACTGAAGCACACAGGAAGGCGAGTGCCTTCCCTGTTTCACACAGCAGGTAGGATCTGACTGTTGTTTTCCCGGTCCTGCACAGTCTTCACCACTAGAATTATCACTTTTTGGTAGCCACTTTGAAGTCTTGTCATCCAGCTGCTGCTTTCTTTCACTTTTTTTCATAGATTTGGGAGGTTCATTAATGGAGGTATGCTCTGTTGTTTCTCCTTATACCTTGAGAGAGCAATGTGAGTTGGAAGATGCCTATTTGAGCTTCCAGTAGTAACAGCAGTCTTCCTGAGAGTCATAAAGAAAACCACCAGGAATGTACTCATATGCATGTATGGCTTTTTCATACACATAAACACACATAGATGTGTACATATGTGTACAGTATGTACGTAGGTCTGTAAATGTGTCATTCCAAAGTCAGAGCACTCTTGAAATGGAAATCGCCTCAGCTAGAAATGAGAGGTAGCTCCTGCTGACAAATAAAACCACTTGTTTTTAGGAGCTCTAATAGCTGTGTGTCAGAACAGAGAGCGTCACTCTTCCTGGTATCCCTCAGATGACAGCTGCCACAGCAAAGGCTGAATGTGAAGAATACATTTTCCTGTGTCTCTATCCTGGGCACTAGGAAGACGCTACAGCTCCCAACAATAGCAGAATACAGAGCTGCCAGCAGGCAGCCTAAGTGGACAAGTATAATCATGTACCACTCAGCTTTCAAGGAAATTATAGTTGGTGCACTGACTTGCTCATAATAGCGATGCATTGTTTAGCTTAATAACTTACCAGCTCTCCAGGAACCAGCTAGTGATCACTGTCATCATACATTGCTAATCATTCTGTTCTCAAATTGTCCCAAGATGACCTGTCACATCACTTATTAAACCAGCAAACTGAGTGTACTACAATTTTTTTTAAGCTAGGAAGAATAGTACCGCCCACCTTTTTTGTTCTCTTGTTTTGCCATTGTCTTTGTCATATGTAATCGTGCCTATAGTTTTTTTTAAAACGTTCGGTTGAAAGGACAGTGTCAAGTTGTGTTGGGATTTTTTTAGATTGATAGAGTTTTTTGTTAAATTGCTAGTTTTTTGTGATAACTACTAGGTAACTGAATCTGAAACCTGCTTTTTAAGGAACATTTGTTTTTCATAAAGCATTTGGGGCAGGGGGTGATTTTTTTGTGGTGTTTACCTGGGCTCCTGTCAATCACTAGTAAGTGTAGCCTGACAATGGCCCTCTGCAGTAATGAAGAATGATTATCCCTGTTATATAAATGTTGAAATTAGGCACAGAAAGATTGAGTGATTTACCCAAAAGCATTCAGGAAGTTGTGGAAGAACAAGACAGAGAAGCAAGCTGGTCTGAGTCCTGATCCCAGTAGGCCGCATATTCATGCTGAATGTGTTCTGGCTTCGTGTCAAAGGGCTATTTGAAAGCTCTGAGCTCCTGCCACTGGAGGAGCCTTGTAGCATTTTTTCTGATGGAAAGAGATCACAGCTTTGTTTGCAGACATTGCGATGAAAGATCCTAGAACAGTGCAAAATACCAAACCTGTGGGGACAACTTTTTGTGGTCAGGATTGTGCAGACATGCAAGTCATGGGGGCAGATCTCCAACCTGTTCCATGCTTAGGACTGAAATGGTGGATCTGTTAAAAGGGGAGGGGGAAACAGATGGTTCTGAATAGTGCCAGCAGCCGAAGGATAGTATTTCCTGATCTCAGGAATTCTGCAAACTGTGGGGTGGGCTATTTTTGTTAGACTGGAACAAGCACACCGAGATTTAAATGAGCATTTTTGTGGTTTTGTAATTGTTTGCTTTGGTTTCATCTATCTTGTGTCTGTCTTGAGAAAGAGAATTGTATCTCTTGATCAGTGATGATGAGAATTAAAACAGGAAGGAGCCTTCTGCTGCAAGATTTATTGCCTGGCACATCTACATTGTCTGATGAAGTGTCATATTTCGTTATGTTTTGAGAGCGCACTGTCTGACAGTGGTATCTCTGAACTGCATGAGAAAACCTTTGGCTACACCTATTGTCAATTATAGTGATGTTATTCTGTCTCAAATTATGTAGGTCTTTGTATATGGTATTGAAAAATTTAGGTCCAGCCTCTGCTAATAAACAGAAGAGATCAGGTTGTTATAAAATGGTGGTCTCTACAGAGACTTGTTTTTGCAAGCGCTTGAAATTCATCACCTACTTCTGGCAGAAAGAAGTGAGAAAAATGCTACATAAGTATATCTTGTCCCCAAGATCAAGTTTCATAGGGAGGAAATACGTGAAGTTTACATGTGTGACTTTTCCATGTGAATGTTTCCCACTTCTCCAGGAGTTTGTCATCTTTCTTTGAAAAAATTGTTTGGATAATTCCCTGCTGCACGTTGTCCTGTTTTATTGGCTCTGTTTGCTGTAGGACCAACAAATGGTGTTCAGCACAAACTCCAAGGTTTTACCAGTTTGCTGTATTTTGCATTGTACAAAGTTGAAGGGCATTACCATGTGAAAAGATAGAATAGAATGGAATAGAATTGAAAATCCTAAAACCTCATATTAAAAAATGCTAATCTGTTCTTTAATACATCATAACCACTGTGCAGTGATTTACTTTAGTGTGTCTGACTTGGTGGTTATACTTGACCAGAGCTTTTTCTTGAAGGAAGTATTTCTTTGTTTACTATGTCTACAGATGCAAGAGTGGAAATGTCAATACCCAAGCCAGTGATTTTTTTTACAAATGTGTTTGGGATGCCCTGATGACCCAGTTCTGTGCCTGGCAAAGTTGACGAGTTGGTCTCTGTTTTGATGCTGGCGAGTTAGAACCCAGGCTGAAAAATTCATGTGAGAGGAAATGTTTCTGCAAAACCCTGTTCATGCAAATTGGAAATCAGTATGTTTGAGGTACACCGTGCTGTGTGTACAATACATTAGGATCCTTGGATTAATTCATGTTATATTAAAGACAGGTCTTGATTATCTCTGGTGAATTGTGTGAATACTGAAAGTCCTGTACTAAGGGGACAAAACATCCCATCTAGATCTAGATTAGCAGTTTGGAAGCAACGTGGCATTTTGTTGTTGGTTCCTCAGCTTGGGAAACTCAGCAGGTGACAGGATTGCCGATGGTTCTTTCCTCAGCATCACATTCAAGATTCATTTATATGGTTTCTGCTACTTAAACTTTTATTTTGCCAAGCCTTTCCCATCCCTTCGTTCTCCTGGCTAACTGGTGTTTATGGTACTCCAGCCCTGTTGCAGGGCAACTCCCCTCCACCATGGTGTGAAGCCGTTGTATGTTGTGAAGTGTGAAAATGCTGATACTCAGTGTGATGGTTGCCTAAGCCTCACTCTGTTACCTGTTACCCTGCTGCCTCTGTGGCTGTAAGGTTCTGTTCAGTGCTGGTTTGCTGAAGGAGAAAATCCATGGTGGCTCCATGCCATCATTTCAAAGAACAGCTATTCACCAGGCTCTTGATGGAGAGGTTTATAAAGAAATTATTTTGCTCCTTGGGCATGAAAATGCTGGTTAAGAGTGTAACTGGTACAGGGCTACCTTTGCCCTGGGAGTCTGGCCAGAGAGAAAATTTTTATTTCCATTTAAGCTGTGGGTCTGCACCCTCAGTAGGCTTTTTCACTGATGTTTTGTTTACAGCTGTCAATGCTGCTCAGGAGCAAGCTGTGATGTCTCACGCTGAGAATAGTTCATGATGCCTCAGAACGGCTCTCAGGCTGCTCGGGAGTACTGGGCTGGCATGCTGGGAGAGGGAGGATGCAGGCAAGGAAGGATGTAAGGCTTACTTCTCTTGTGTAAGCATAGGTGAGGAGATCGATCCCTTGGATACAGGTGACAGCAGTGCTGACCTCTTTACACTGCCTTTGTTTAGAGCAGGAAAGTCTGAAGTTTTCTACTGCTCAAATAGGTTTGGTAATATCTTCACTAAAACTTTGCCTCATTTTGGAGGTAGGGATTTGGTGAAGATAAAATGATTGTACTTTGGCTCTTTTTGGAGCCTTGTTTTGTCCTTTTTTCAGGTTGCTTGTATGGTTGTATTACAGCTGGCTATGATACAGGCTTGTTGCAATCCAGGCAATACTCTCAGGCGAGGAAGAAGTTAACAGGATCACGGCCCAACACAGGATGGTTTTTGATAGATAGTGAGCAAGCTAAGGCTGTGTAACAGGATAAGTCTTTATTCAATCACAAGCAGTGACCATATTTACATGAACGTAATTGCAGCAAACAGACTTTTTCCCTATCTCTTGATAGATTCAAGTGTTACTTTCTTTTCCCAATACACTATGTTTAGTTTTTAAAGTAGAAGATGCTGCCCACTGTTCATACAGCTCTAGAATGCACCAAGTAAAATTTCACAGCAGTTGTAAATTTGCTTTTTGCAGGCTCAGATGAAACTGAAGCTTATTTTACAGAAATCCAGTAAATTATGCTCTGGCATTTCTTTGGGTAGGTCGGTAGTGGCTGGCTTGGAAACCTTGGCATAGTCTTGACTTTCTGTTGTGGTGAAAGCTTGCCTATGATTTAATCTAAGAGATTCTCTTACCCTCTTCTCGCCATTTACTCAGCACAAAAAACCCCATCCTGACATTGTGTGAGCTGATTTCCATGAAGATGCAGAGAGAGCACTAGAGCTTCCTAGGAAATGTGTCAAAACTGCTACACCCTGGCCTGTGTGCCTTTACTACATGTAACAGTGCTATTAAACCAGTAGTAGACTTCAGTTCAGGCTTGCACACTGACAGATTTGAAGCAACAAGTTCTATAATGTCATTTTTAGTACTTTAACCTATTCATTTGTATGGCCATGAGGAGCCTCCTCCCAAAATGTTTGTATCCTCCCCTTTCTGCAGATGACGGACTGGGAGCATCTTTCCTTCTTGATGCCAAAATCAGTGTTGTTTAGTTACATGGCACCCAACTAGTGAATGTAGTGGCTGTATCCAGAATGGAGAAGTGTCTTTGTAGAATTATCTAATATTCTGGTTAACTGGTTCATTGTTGGCTTTCTCAAAACCCCATAATGTCCCTTGGTCTTTTTCTTTCCTAATTAACCTCTTTTCCTTGGTCTGGATTGTTGGTCCTTAAGTAAATTACATCCTTCATGAAAAGTTTTTTCTGCCTAGAAAAGATGCACAGACTCTTGTCTGTGGACTCATGGCAGGATTTGTTCTCTTGGTTTGTGCTTGTATCATTATAAGAGGCCAGAGTGCTTGGGGATTCAGGGGTTGTGTTTACTCATTTTCATAGCAGGATTTTGGTCCCTTTGCTGACAGTTTATCTCTGGCTTGCTGCCTTTTGAAAAAGTCTGCAGATTCTGCTCTGACGGTCCCTCAATCTGTTGTCACTCATTCCTTGTCTTGTATTTGTTTCAACATATCAGAATGTTCTGTTTGCTCCCTCAAGCCCTTCAGAGTCTTGTTATGTCAGGGTGTGTGGGAGAGGGTTGTGTATATTTTTGTTGATGGCAGAATCTTCTTTTGAGTCCTTTATCTTTTATATCTCAGGCCTTGGAGGTATTTGGTTCTTCCCAAAATGTGCTGTTTTGAAGAAATGCCTCTTGTGCTCAACTGGCTAAAGCCTTTGCTGCTGAAGCAGTGGGGTTGTCCAGCTCCTTGGGGTAAGGACTGTGCAAGAGGCTGGAATGCAGATGGTAGGGCAATGGGCAGCATCAATGCCATGAGAAAACTTACACAGAAATTGCAGGCTTGATATGGGAATTACTAAATCAATTTTTTTTAGAAGGTTAAACTGCATATTGACAAAGCCTTTCATCTCTTTCTTTCTCTCTCTCTCTCCCCCCTACCCTGCTCTCCCTCAAACATACACAATCATCTTTTTCATTCTTCTTTCTCTTTAGAGTCTGCAGTAAGCCAATTCCTGCAGAATTCCTGGCATAAGGAAGGAGACTGATAACACTGCTGTGTAATACTGAAGCAGGAGCTGAAGCTACAGCCATTTCATAGCACAGGGCTCTTGCAGTGTAGCTGGAGGAAGATTCCTGAGAGAAGCCCTGCAAGGGCACTGTGTCCTCTTGGTACATCCAAGTCCAGTTGTGTGCCCG
Source organism: Xenops minutus (assembly GCA_035221455.1). Lineage (NCBI taxonomy): Eukaryota > Metazoa > Chordata > Aves > Passeriformes > Furnariidae > Xenops > Xenops minutus. The sequence continues at coordinate 8,728,258 of JAWWEE010000048.1, read as the reverse complement.
AGTGCCCTGTTTAGGAGAAGACAGAGGTTGTGTAGTGACTACAGCGCTAGGAACCAGGATTTATGGCTTCTATTCCTCAGCAACCAATTGGCAAATCATTCAGGCCTAATCCCGCAGATACAGCCGGCCCCAACAAAGTCCTTTCTGTTTTTCATTGGGGACATAGGATTAGCTTCTTAACTGCTGCTTTTCTCTCACTCTGGAGGACTGGTGGATTGAAAAATATCTTTATGCAGAAAGTGTGATAATTTGTTCATGTTTGTGAAGCAGTAACATGGATATGACTGTGTGTGTGTGATTTGGCACCCATAAAAGAGGATTGATTGCTGTTATCAGCTGGATCTTTGGAGTGTGGGATTTTTGGCCTCTCTCATCAGAATACAATTTTACGTGATTATAGAGGATAATGCTGAAAATGCCTCTTCAATGGGCTTGCCACATGTCCAGATGGCAAGGTCAGTGTAGCGTGGACCTTGTTCAATTGCTTTGTGTGCCATGGTAAATGCTGCTGCTTCTTTTTCTCTTCATGCTACTGGCACAGCTAGAAATTGAGGAATTCTATGGCTGTCAATAAATTCTGAGAGATGGAAATCAATACCTACAGTGAACTCTGCTTTTCTTGACCTTAAATTAATTTCCCGCGTTTTTGCAAAGGTGAATGGCAATGCTTGTTTTTCTGTGGTACTTTAAGATATTCAGAGCTGCAACCTGAAAATGAAATGGTATTAAAAACATTCTGTGCTAGGAGTTAATTTCTGAAGTACCTTGTAAGATAAAAGGGCATAACTAAAAGGTACTTTAATCTGCAGCCCCCTTACCTTTACATCTGTGCTGTGTTTTGTAGCATGTGCAGTTCCCATATCTGCCAAGTGCAGCATCTTGCTCTGCTGATTTGTGTGAGGCTTTATTTGCCTGCCGCAGGCAGGGGCAGAAGTGGATTAATCTGCATTGCTGTTGGCAGAAATCCATTAGCAGGCTTTTCAGGGGAGATCAGCTTGAAGAAAACACAACTTGATTTTTGTGTCAGTTGAGTTTTTGGTAATATTAGAGAAAGTGTGGTCTCTTTGTAAACTTAGGTCTGAAAGCAGAGAGTCTGGTAGAGGATTTTGTGCGTGTGTGTGTGTATGTTTTTTTCTTTGGTTCTTGTGGGGGTTTTGGGGGGTTTTTTGTTTGTTTTAGGAAATATTTTAGTGTAGTGGTACTTCATGCTCTTGCCTATGAAGGGACAGGTTCGTTCCAGTGCTTATAGATACTTGATTAACAGGGCTTGAGAGTGTACAGGCCTTGCTGAAAAAATTATTTAGGTAAAATAAAAGACAGAAGAGCAGAACTGTTACCTTCTGTGCCCCTCATGCTGGGACAGGATGCTCCCTTCCTTTCTCCCCAGTGAATGAAAATATTGTTCTGGCTCCTACAACAGGTCATTTCTGGGAGCTTGGGGGGCAATGAGCCCACAGTCAGAAGCTTGAAGATGGCTTTTAGTTTGTTGGTAGCTATGTTCCTGTACATTTAAATACCACTTTACTGGTGTCTCTCCAGCTTTACAGTTGTCTCTGACTGCATATGAGGCAATGAAGTGGAGCTGCCACTAGTGCTGGGAACTCATGGTCCTCATGGAACTTCACCCAGGGATGTACCTGCTAGTGCCCGTGTCCCACTCTTGTGCTGGGGTCACAGTCCATATCCACAGAGGGTCTCTGAGATTGATGCACTAGGTCTGATCTAGGTCTGTCCCCACCCCAAATAATAATGATGATGATGATAATAATAAGAATGATGTCATACTGTTCCTGGCAGTCACCTCATGATGTGCTTTGGAGCCCTTGTGCAGCAGGCCCCCGTTCTTTAAAGAGGTTCCCCCTCATTTTGATCTCATCTTTATCTAAATATATTTTTTTTCTTCCTGAAAGTATAGGAGTCTCTTGCTTTCCTGTCTACTCACTCCGTCTCTCAGTTGCTAGAGTCCCCCTGCCTTGAAGAGGAAGGCTCTGAAAAGGAGCCTGTTTGCAGCAGTTCTGCCTGAAGGCACCAATACCCTGTGGGTAAGGTGTGGAATGTTTTAGGGTAAGTTGGCCAGTTTGCTTGTCTCAGGAGGACTTGGAAGTAGTTGTGACATTCCAGTTTTTTCCCACCTCCTTGGTGGTTGCCCTGAGTACTTCTCACCACAGAAGCGCAGGAACACTTATCCCCAACAGAATCAGCATCAGAAAAAGGGCCAGGAAAAACATCTTTGTTCTGCTTCTCCAACTACTGCACTGGACAAGCACCTTAAGACGCACTTAGATGTAGCCCAGTGTTGACTGGATGGCTTCAGTATTTTTATTAAAGCCTATCCAAAAACTAATGGAAGCTCTTGGACTCTTGTATACTGCTAATTTTTCCCCATTATTTTTACTGGATTCTCACCCATAAAGCAGTTTTATGGTCATTCTGTGTTAATTACCTTTTCTTGCCACTAGAGCATTTTATGATTTAGGGCTTTGTTTTCAGGCATGATATGAAAGCTAATTCCTTCCTTCTTGCATCCTCTCAGTAAGAAAACACAGGACCTAATCTTTCAGAAAGAGAAAAGCAAGGAAAATTTTTAAATGCCTAGAAATCTTTGATAAGTCCCTAGATTTGAATTTATTTTCCATAGCATAATGACAACAAAACATTAGAAGCTAAGCTCCAGACTCCATAGCTCTATCTCTGTGGACACAGTTTTCTGTTTGATTGTTTGCCCTCACTGGGTCTAATTTTGCAGTTAAAATTCACTGTGTACCTGAGCATTAAGGGTATACTGTTGCTACTGTTATGTAGAAGTGTGTATTTGTCTGTTTCAGCCCTGTGACTTGCTTTGATTATCTTCTAGAAAATTAAGCTGTATATTTTCTCCCTACCTCTTTCTTCATATTGTGTCTTGCCTTAATTTGGTAAGAGACAGAGAAACTATGTCAGGAAACTTGGGAGCACTAGTTACAGTGGGAAGGCACGTGACAGTATTTTACAGAGATTCCAACCTAAAGTCAGGCTACTGTCTGGGCAGTTTGGGAAGAAAAAAAGTTATTGCTTCCTCATTAAGTGTCACTGTAATACAGCCAACTGAATATCAGCTCTTGGGTTCACTCATGCAAACACAAGACAGACAAAGCTGAGAGGAGTCATATTTCAGTTCTGATCAAAGTAGTTGTTAAAATTTTATCTGAACTTCCTGCATGGTCTAGGCAGTAAGGACTGGAGGTGTGTATTAGAAAATGCAGTACTCCACAGTGTAGTGTAAATCCCAGATAATTTGAGAAGGTCTGCCAGTAAGCAATGGCCTTGATAGGATTGGTGTGCTTTTATAAAAAGTTGGTATATGTTAGATGGTTGATTTTGCTCCAGGGTCAGCATGCATCTTTCCCAATATCCTTGGTTCATCAGGCTGCCTTGAACCATGCCAAACTTCAAGTATATGAGTCACTCAATTTAAATTTTGTGAGCTAGGTTTGTATTAAGTAACTCGATAAATTGGGTGTGCAAATTGTGAGTAGGGACTGGGGAAGTGTTCCCAAGTCTCTCATCTGGCCATGACCTCTTTTGTGGCAGTGTACTTGCAAGAGTTGTTTGTTTCCAAGATTTGCTAATGATCTTTTCCAAAGTTTGGCAGAAGAAAAGTCAAGTGATTCTTTTGAAGATGTACTTGTGGGATTCAAAGGCAATAAACCCAGAAAACTTGCTTTATAAGAAACCAAGTTCTGTAGAGTATCATTAAGAATAACTTTTTGTCCATGACAGTGTGAACCATTTTAAACATCTGATATAGAGGGATTACAATTCCTGAAATGTTTTACAGAGATTTTAACTTTTTGTAAGTGCTTTATGGTATTCCTTAAGACTTTTTCAATAAGATACATAACAGATATATTAAAACCCAATAACATCAATAATGCTGTATGCCCACAAGCTTGGTAGCAAGGGAGTATTTACAACCTGCACATGCCTGTGCCTATTTTTCATGCACTAAAAAAATGCAAGGTAGATGGTTTTAAACATTTTTCACTCTGATCAAGTATACATACATTGCCAAAACAATGCAATTAATTTGAAAATCTGGTTATATATATTTTTTAAATAAAAATAGAGCTATTCTTATTATGTTATTATGTTCCAATCTGAGCTTCTTCAGTTACAAAGGCATCATGTTTACTTTGCTTTTTCTGTTCAGGTGCCTATAGTACATATCCTTGAGCTTCATATGATTTATTTTTATAAGCTTTATGAAAAGTCCTGTCACAGGATCAGCGACTGTAAAACAGATCATCAAGACTGTATTTTATTCCAAGTAGAATCTCAAACAGTGTCATATATACCTTGACGGCCAGAAGTTGGAAATGTAAAGAAAAGATACAGAAATTACTTTTTTTAAAACCTTGGTGAGAGTATACCTGTATCTTCGGCTAAAGAATAGGCTCAGATCTGAGTTAAAGTGATTGAGCCTGTATAGACCTTCTTGGATGATTCTTGGCTGAGGTTTTGGGCTTGGGTTGCACTTGTGATGGGTAAGTCTGTACCTGCATTCCCAGTGAAGGGTCGCTTTGTTCAGCATCACCTCTGAGAACCCTTTGAATAGCTGCTACTGAGTTCACAAATGTAATTGTATAGTGTCAGTTGTGTTGGAGACAACACTGAAATGTAGGCTTTTACCTAGGGATCTGCATGGGACACTGTTCTGGTTTAACTTTATCCATCTTCAGCTATCAGGTGAACATGTAGGTTGTAAAAGCTGCTTTGTATTTTTAAGCAAAAAGGTGGGATAAGTAGAAAAACAGCACAGCACAATGTGGGCAAGTGCTGAAGGCAGGGGCTTACCAGGAGCCACATGGAAGAATGCTCGTAGGGGGCAAGTGTGCAAGGTTGGTGCTGTGCAGTATCCAAGCACAATCAGAGAAAACACTGCTTGAAGACCTCTCACAGCTGGCCAGCTGTTTTAGGAGTGTTGTTACCACAAACTCTGAATAGAAATAGCTATCAAAGAACCAGCAGCATTTCATGAAGAGTGGTTAAGCTGCAGAACACCTACATGAGGCAGTGTGGGCTGGCCATTCCGTTTTCAGAACCAACATACCCAAAGAGGCAAAATCCTCCTGAGGCTCGGCCACAAGAAATAGGAAGAATGGTTTTAAAAGGTAAGTTTCTTTCTCTGATTAGTATCCAGGCTTTCAATTTAGATTTGTCAAACAAATCTAAACCTATTTACTTACTTTTTTATGTTTCATCTTGCATAATCACATTATTCAGGGTAGAGATTTGGAGAAAAGAGACTTGCTTTGTTAACCATGTTGCAATGAATGATGACTCAGGATAATGCAGGAGGCTAAATGAGGGGAGAGGTTTGCTCCAAAACTGCAGTATCTTAGAGTTTTGACCTCTCTAGCTTTGTGGAAATCATTAACCTTAATGTGATCTCATGCCTTTGCAGAGAGTAGTTCTTCCTTTTCTCAAGCTGCATCCCATTCCCTTCCCCACTGCCCAGAAAACCTTATCGTATTCTCTGGAAGTGAGTGTTTCTAAGGAAAACTGATAAGGGGGTTTTGGGTGCCAGAGAAACACTGATTAATTGACTTTGATATAGAAATAATGTACGTGTGGCTTTCATTTGATAGAGATTTAAACTAAATATTCATGGTGACATAAATAGCACACAGAAGACTTATGTGACATCTGAACCTGAAGAGTTTTTATTTCTGATCTCAAGCCAAGTTTTGACAAAGGCTGGAATTTCCTGCATTGGAGACGGGTGAGACATGACTGTGTGGTGTGGGATCAACACATGAGCAATAATTGGTTCAGAGATCAGGAGCATCTGTTGGAAATTCTTTTTGGAAGAACAGTGCCAGACCCTGCTTGATGAGCAGAGAAAACTGAAACAGGAAGTAAATAATGGAGAAAGGAGGTTCCTTTTCTGCCTTTGGAACAGCTGCCCTTGCAAGTTTTGAGCCCGTGCAGTGTAAGGGTTATAACTGCTCCTGTTTTGGCTGCACACCTTTGAGTTACAAAATATCAACAGTGCCCTCAGCTAGTAACTTCCATGAAATCCCTGTTTAAAGAGCTCCCAAGCTGAACCTCTAAGCATGGTGGGCAGAGCTGCCCAGTGCTCTCCTTCCACACATGCCAGGTGCTGGGCTGGCTCCTCTGCTGACCAGCCCCAGGATCTCAGCCAGCCAGCAGACACATGCATATGTGATACATGCTTATGTGATATAGAGGCCCTTTGGAGCTGTTGGGGGAACCTTCTCACTTCTGTAATGCTTTCTTCTTCCTAACCTTGATCTTCATGTTTCTGTCTTTCAGGAATTTTCATGCTGCAGTCGCAGGAGGCTTGTCCTGCCTCAGCATATGGAGGGCCCTAATTTGCATCCCTTTGTAGCAGAGTGACTGATCTTTTCCTTGTGCCATCCTCCTCTGAGGTGCTGCTGTGTTACATCATTACAAAGCTTGTGTTCTCTTGGTGTTTGCTAGGGGGAGTGTGAGGAGATAGTGAGCAAGGGGAAAAACAGAACCCAGGAGTCAGGGTGGTACTAAGGTAAAACAAGCTACGTGATCTAACTTTATACATGGGAGTGGGAGGCATTATGTGCCATCGTTGTGTGCCAGTAGTGTTTGATGAGGCTTCACTTCATGGCCAAGCAGAACCTGACTGGAGCCCTGTGCCCAGCTGAGGCACAGCGTATCTCAGCAGCTGAGGCTTGACTGTGCAGCCAGAGCAGGCAGGAGGGTTGGGTGATGAAGGTATTTTGTTTTGCAGTTGTCTTCTTTGTGACAGGCATTTACTTTAAAGTTACACTCAATCCTTGTGGCAGCTTCTGCGTCACATCCCTGACTTGTTGGCTGGCCATGCATATGACATGAATCGTCTCCCTTGCACCTCGGCTTGCTTGGTTCGTGTTACAGGTGGGAAGCTCAAGACTCTGACCCAGTATGAATCTCATGTTTTCCTTGCGAGAGGCCTGGCTGAAACACAGTTCAGGTATCAGAATGGCTCCCTGCCTTGATTTCATGCTCTGTAGGAGAGAGTTAAAATTCATCTGACTTTGTTATGCTATTTGTGAGCATATAAGCCAAATACTTCTTCTTTCACGAATCCTGTGCTATACAAACTTCTTGTTGGCCATCTGAGACAGCTTTGTGGTGATGCCAGGGACTGAAAGTCATTGGTTTTTGACATCAGATATCTGAAAAAGAGGTGCAGAGAGGAGCTCCCTTTTCTCAAAAATGAACAGTTGTGTACATGCACTCTCAGCAGTCACTCTATGCAATGAAGAAGGAGCCCTGTGAAAAAGTACTGAGCTGTTTATTGAATTGTTACAGTGTTTAATCAAATTTGTATTTTGAGGAGTATCCCATTGGCTTGTAAGAGGTCTGCCCAGATCTCTTGCACTTGCACTTGTGGGGGTTTTTGGATTTGTTTGGGTTTTTGTTTTTTGGTTGGTTTGGTGGGGTTTTTAGTATGTGATTTTAGGGTTTTTTTTTGTTGTTATTGTTCTACTGCAATGAAGTGTGATAAGGAACTTCAGACCTGCATTAGGAGAGATGGTTCCCAGCTCTAAGATGCTTACACAGATGACTGAGACCTGTCTTAGCCTGCAGTTTTAATGAGATAAATGCAACTTGGAAAGGTAGTTTCCATGAAAGTCCTATGAAGTTCCATGAAGTTCCAAAAAATGTGTTTGGAATGTTCTTATGGTGTGGTGTGCTGGTCTTCGCTGGGATGGAGTTAATTTTCTTCACAGTAGGTGGTATGGGACCATGTTTTGTATTTCTGCTGGAAACTATGTTGATAACTCAGGGATGTTTTCATTATTTCTGAGCAGTGTTTACATAGAGCCAAGGTCTTTTCTGCTCCTTGCCCCACCAATGAGAAGGCTGGCGGTGCACAAGGAGTTGTGGCGATTCATCCAGGACAGCTGACCCCAGGGATATCCCAGACCGGTTGGCCTCCTGCTCAGCATCTAGAGCAGGGGGAAGAAGGGAGGGGCGGATGTTCAGAGTGGTGGTGTTTGTCTTCCCAAGTCACTGTTACATGTGATGGAGCCCTGCTGTCCTGGGGGTAGACAAACACCTGGCTGCGATGGGAAGCGGGAATGAGTTCCTTGCTTTGCTTTGCTTGTCTGTGCGGCTTTTCCTTTCCCTGTAAAATTGCCTTTATCTCAATCCACAAGTTTTCTCACTTTTACCCTTCCAGTTCCCTCCCTCATCACAGTGTGGGGGGAGGAAGCAAGCGGCTCTTTGAGGCTGACTTGCTCTCTGGGGTTAAACCATGACGCATGGGCAGAATTTGATGAAAGATTGTTATTCCACAAGCTTGTTCTGACTTTTCACTTGTTAGCTTATGCAAACGGGCCAGTTCAGGCAGAGGAATAAAATCATCATTGCCCTTTACCTTGCTGAATTGAGATACAAAACAAAGCTTAAAGAGCCTTTTCATGCGCAAAAATTTCCGTGTTAATGTCTCACGTAAGTTAAGCTGTCAGTTCCTGACACAAGCACTTTTCACATCCTGGGTTTGTTGGAAAGCTTCGCTTTGGGCCAGGCAGTGCTGTGGGTGCAGGCAGCAACATGCGCCGAGTAAGTCAGGGCAGGAAAGCTGCACTCTGCTCTTCCATGGCTTCCCTGGGTCTATGTGTCCTCCTTCAGCAGCACAAGTTCTCAGTTGGGAAAACTTGCGCGTTAACAGCTAGCAGTGGTTAAATCCAGAAAAACGGCAAGTGATCTTCAGCAGAGCTTCTCTTCAGTTTTGTTCTTGCCTTGAAAGCTGTACTGACAGTTTCCTATTGAAGTGCTTCCTGGGGCTTGTTGCATACATAGATGTATCAAACAAATCTCCTGAGCTTTCTGCCTTTCCAGTCATGGAACTCTTCAGTTTTCAGCAAGTTTTCTTGATAGCTGGGATGAGAAGAGAGGAATGTCCTTCCTCATCCTATGGCCCTGTGGCAATCTGTACTTGCAGCATGAGCCACCTGGCTCCATTCTAAGTGTTACTCTCTTGAGTTTATATTTGGGGATGGAGGTGGACTTTACAAGCAGAAGGCCTTGAGAAATTTCCTCAAGCATTGCTGCATCAGAAGAGGGCCAGGAGCAAGGTGCCTGGCTGCTATCCCTGCTTTGAATGGGTCAGATCTCTGCTGCCGGATGATCTGGTCCAAGGGTCCCAGACCACTGGGTCTGGGAATCAGTGTGTTCAGCCCTTACAGTAATGCCTATGCTGTTGTTTGGGTTTGGTGTTTTTGTTTGGGTTTTTGGGGGTTTTTTGGGAGTGGGTGAAATGTGTCAGTTTTTTTTCTTTTCCTCCACATTGTCAAATCAGAAGAGCTTTGACACCCTTAAACATTTCACAAAAGGACAGGTTTTAATTAGTAAACTAAACCATTTCTCTTTTCTAACATACTTTTTGGCCAAGGAATTTTCTGCCTACTGTAGTTTCACTGACAGGATTTTAAAAGGACTGAGATCAGTGTAAACCCTTACTCCCTGAGTCTGCAGTCAGGCAGCCTGTCCTCCGCAACTGGAGAACCAGGTGGGAAACTCTTGTTACCCAGTAGAGCTAATCAATTAATTAGCAGGGGATGATGTGCACCAAACAATCTGCTATGCCAGATGGATGCTTCAGTGTTAATTTATGTTCTCAAAATAACTGGACATAGATATGCTCAGTACTATGCCCTAGATCCTGCTTTCTTTGGATTCAGTGGTGAAAATAATGTTGGCTTTAGTAATCCAAGTGCATCATTCTTCAGGAAAAATGTATGTTGGCATCAAACTATAACAGTAAAAATGAAATTAATAAAAGCTGTTCAGAGCAGTGGATTTTACCTTCTTGCACAGGCACACATAGGTGAAAAAAAATAAAGATTTGGTTTTATCTTCCTAGAACATTTCTATTTATCTGAATGCCAAGAAATGAGTAATTTGTGCTTTTTTTTTTTTCTTTTTCTTTCTTATAAGTAACTTTTGGTGTGTTTTCCTAAGGAAGCTGGAACTAACGCCTGGTCCTGGAAATGTTATGCTGTACATTGCTTTCTCTTTGAAAGCCTCATGAAGGAGACCAAAAGAAAAAAAAGCAATTAAGTTAAAAAGTCGTGGCAGTGGCTTTTTCTACCACATTTAACTTTAAATGAAGAAGGCTTCCTTCCATATTTTTCTTTCATTCTTTCTTTTGTTTTGGGTTTATTTTTTTCCCTTCAGCTTCTCATCACCAGCAGTTGTTGTGCCAGACAGATCCTTCTGAAGTACCTCTTGGAGAGCCACAGAGCTCACAACAATCTATGGTCAGGCTTCAGTGGAAAACTGGAGACTCTTGTTGCTGGCTGGAGCGAGAACTGGCCCTCTGTGATGCAGGGGGAGTTTGCAAGTGAGAATTCAGGAGAGCTCTGGGTCACATCAATAGTTCACCCATGTTTTGTAAAAAGCAGTGGATTTGTTCTGTCATGCTCATGCAAAGGGCCAGTATTAGTTGTAAAGCTGGGGAAGAGACAGGCCCTGGAGGATGGAAGAAATTTGAATTTTTCTGTTCTTGTTTTTTTTCATTGAAATTTGAAATATCAATGATGCATCATACCAGTTTTTAACACTGAAGAAAAAGCTTTCTACACTGACCTTTTTCTGTGCCCAGATGCTGGTTTAATAGTTATTTACAGGATAAATTGTGTGATCAAAAAGCCAATTCAAATCACTTTTTGCACTTTTAGTATGCTTTAAAAATAAAGCACAGACTGATCTCACAGGCTTTGATTATGTTTTCAGGTTTTAACCAAAATATTGAATTGCTTTCACCTTTGTGATACTATGAGGATTATTTTTAACAAAGTAAAGTGTTTTAACATGCTTCAATTTGTTTTTCAGCAAATGTGTATAACACTTCATAGGGAGGGGCTAGTTCTGGGAACAAGATGTGCTGTCTTGCCTCATCTGAGAGTTGGAAAAATACTCCTTGAGGATCAGAGCAGGAGAGGTTATTGATGAATGACCTCCTATTATAGCTATGTGCAGATCCCAGAATACTTGGGCATGAACTTCTGGGAGGAGATGATGTGTGCAGGTTAAATGTGCTGATCCTGAGCTGTGCTGTAGAAGCAGCTTATTCCCTCAGTAAACAGTGCAAAATGCAGAGGCTAAATCTGAACAAGTGTGGTGGGCACCTGACATCCAGCCAAGGTCAGCCCACCAAACCACTCTATCACTGCCCTTCCCAGCTGGACAGGGAAGAAAAAATAAGATGGAAAATTACTCATACGTTGAGATAAGGCAGTTCACTAAAGCAAAAGTGGAAATTTGCACACACATACAAGCAAAGAGAAAAACCAATAATTTTATTCTCTCCTTCCCATCAGCAAGTGATGCTCAGCAGCTTCCTGGGGAGCCGGGCTGCATGTGTGGCAGTTGTTCAGAAAGACAAACGTTGTAAAGACCGAATGCCGCCCTATCTCCTCCTTTCCTTAGCCTGTATATCTGAGCTGAGGTCCTATGGTATGAGATGATATCCTTTTGGTTAATTTGGTTCCAGAATCTTGCCCATCCCCAACATGTTGGTGGGGGGAAATGCTGAGAGACAGTGCTGATGCTCTGCCAGTCCTGCTCAGCAGTAGCCAAAACACTGGTGTGTTACCAACACCTTTCTAGCTACCACTGCAGAGCACAGAACTGTGAGGGCTGCTGTGGGGAAGTGAACTCCATCTCAGCCAGACCCAATACAGAAAGTCATTAGCTCAACTTATCCTTAATCCCTGATGTCCTCTTAGCCTACTTTTAGGGTTATACTGAAACCTAAATATGTATTTCCCTGAAAAAAAATGCCATAAATAAATTATTTCTTGACTAAAACAACATTGCATAAGAAATTCTGTACTTTTTAAAACAAGGCAACAGATGAACTTAAGTGGGGATCAAACCTACATCAGAACAACTTGTACCTGGCTGTGCTTGCCAGGCCTGTGCAGTCTGGCATATGGCACAGAAGGCTGGCGTGGGCTGCACAGTGATTGAGCTCCCTTTGTGGGGCATGTTTCAACATCAGGGGATCAGACCAGAGAACAATGCTTGTCCCTTTCATCACCAGAATGCATGAGACCCCAGATAGTGGTGAGGAAACCCAAATTTTCTTAGCACAGTACAAGTTTTAGGGGACTAGAAGGGAGGATTCATGGCTCTTCCCATGGGCTTGGCCTGAGTGTAGAAGATGGGGTAAAACTGTTGTGATTTAGGAATGGTATTTACTGCTCCCACTGAGACTTTCCAAACCAAGCTGCTGCTTATTTGGTCACCCCCTCCTTCTTCCCCTGTGATGGGATGGAGAGAACTGGAGGCACAAAAGTTAAAGATCAGAAATAAGAAATACTTATTTGAAACAGCAATGAGATAAGAAAAACAGTAATAGCAACAGTACTAATGACTGGGGGTGCAAGAAAGAGGTGAACAATTCACATGGAAACCCCACAACAGATAGTACCTTACTGCTCCCTCTACCACACTGTGCCAGCTTGGAAGAGTCTCTCTGTCCCCCTCCCCAGGCAATGAGGTGATGTAATATAGAATAACCTCTGGGTCCTGGCCATGCCCCCTCCTGGCTACTGCAAAAATTGACCCTGTCCTGGTCAGAACCAAGACAAACTACAGAGAGGCTTAATCCAAGGATACTTGAAGGTGCTGGAAAAAAAGAGACTATACAGCAACGGACAGAAGTGTGACAAAATCTGGGAAACTGAGACATGTTCTCATAATCTTGCAGTTGTAATGGGATTTTTTCCCCTTCAGAGTGAGTATTAAGATTTGCAAAGTGCAGGAAGGTCTAGGTCAGAGCTGAGTCATAGCCAGGGACTTTGGTACTGGAACTTTACTCTTTCTTCATTGCTTCCAAAAATCAGAGCTGGCTTTAGCTTAATCCTACCCCTCATCTCTTCCTTACTGCAAGGTGTTCCTTTCCTTATGTCCTTGTTCCTGTCAGTTTTTAATCTGTTTCCCTGTCTGATGGCAGTTAAAGTGTAGAGCTGAGATGAACCCACTGTTCTTGCATCCCATGCATCAGGACAGACTGAGAGAGAACTGATGAAATGAAGGATGGAGTTTCTAAAATGGATGCCTGCAATTGTCTGGTTTACAAGCAACATTTCAGGGAAGGAGAAAAAGGGATAGGGATTCTGTTTGTGAACAAGAATTTGTCACGTTGGTTGCTCCTGTTTTGGTTGCAAGTAGGACCTTTATCCATATTTGCCTAAGCTGTATTCGGGTGCTCCTGAATATGACTGCTCTCCCTTCATGTCAGCCAAAGGTATTTAAGCAGAGTATACAACTAGGTGGTATCTTAATTTTATGCTTGGTAGCTTCCAAAACCTCAAGAGGCTAAAGAAAGTTTATGTTTGTGGTTTGTTTTAGTAGTCAGGGTGAAAGGTAGAAGAGCAATGTTGACCTTGTAATGTTTAGAGAGGTAGGTTTAGAATTTGTGTTTATAGCTACCTAGTGCTAACTTACTCAATAAAAACCGTGTAAGGTTTCCAAGTGTATTAGGAAACCCAAGGTAGTGTTAATAAAGGAAGCCAGCTGCAAGAAAACTTGGGTTACTATGCTGTAGTATTTATTACTGGGGGCAGTGGGGTGGTGTGAGGTGTAAGTAGACAGATGCATCACAGATGATGGCTGGAAGTCTCTTTTGGTGTATGGACTGACTGAGTGGCAGCTAGATTACTTTAGGAAGTGTCCCTTCCCTTTCCTATGGTGTTAGTTCTCTGTCTCCCAGCCCGAGCAGCGTGTGGCAGTTGTACATATTGCAAGACCCTTCAAAGCAGCACTTGGCCTCTGAGCTGCTGCACCACAGAGCCTGCAGGCTGTGCAGGGGAAAGTGGTCTGTGTCCATCCAATCAGGACTTTTGGAAGTGCCTCAATAAATACAAATACTGTATTTGAGCCATAATCACTACACTGTAGCAACATTGCTTAAATGTGTAACAGTACATCTGTGAGGGAGAGTGAGAACTGCATGGTTCATTCACTATACAGCTAGGAAAAATTACTTTCCTTATGTGTCTTCTCTGTGGCTCAGCTGGGATTTATTGTCGTAACTAAATAATTTTGTACCAAAAAGTAGCCATTTTCGCCCACTGTAACTTTAAATACTGATTGGAGGTGGAAAGGCAGCACTGAGTTCCACTGAGTGGATTGTAGCTGTGTCATGCCCGTGATTTCTTCCAGCACAGCAGGCAGAGTCCCTGGCATAGTTTAGAGTGCAGCATCCCCTCTGCTCCCAGCAGCAGCCTGGGGGGTGGTGGCAGTCCCCACCACTGCTCTCCAAGATCTGTTCACCAGCAAAAACTGAGACTGTTCTAGCATTTCCTGGAATGGGAACTTTGACTTCCGGTATCTCCCTGTTTTCTTAATTTTTTACTTCCACAACAGCAGGTGTCCTTAGTGGAAACAAACCTGTGAGGTGCTGGAGGTGTCTCTCTAGCCTTCCTGGAGGGTAGAGGCACCGTGGCACAAGGAGCATGTAAGGACTGAATGGAGTGGTGGCAGTAGCTGGGCTTTGTATCTGACTACAAATAAGGACTCACAAGTGCTTCCGTGTGTTGCAAAGGAAGGGCTTGGATTAGTCTCTGGTGAGGGCTTCATCTCTGCTATTCAGTTTCAGTACTGCTGCAGTTGATTCACAAGTTTCAAGAGCCATGGCCCTTCTTTGGACAGTGAAAATCTTCTTGAAGCCCAGCAGAGGTATTTTTGGCCTTAATTTCTCTGTCTCTTTTCCCTATCTGCAAAGCAGGATAAATGCGCTTCTATCTTCACCCTTTCCTGCCGAGTCTGTCTAGATAAGGAGGTCACTAATGCTACAGTCATGGCTTTGTATAGGGGACATGTGGGACACTTCTCTCAATTTGCCAAGTTGTCATCCTCCAACCTTGGAGCACCAACAGCAAGCCAAGAAGGCAGCTGCATTCAGGACAAGGTTCTTGCAGTGCTGCTGGTATTGTCTGGTTGGTTAGGTTTGATTTTGTGTTTTCCCCTTCTTCCTAATTATGCTGATATTTACTGCTCAGCAGTTGTAGTGTGGGAGGGAGAGTGGTGAGCCCTGGCCTGCAGCTGACACTCTCCTGGTGCCTCGGCTGCGTGTCAGCAAAGGGCTATTGCTGGTCGGGGTAGAGCTGTGCGGGCTTTTCCTTCTGTTGACCAAAAGGTCATCTGGAGTTACCCACTAGGTAACACCCTTAAAGTGCACCAAAAAAAGAAAAAATTATTTACCTTGATTCTGTGGCAGGAACTACCTGGCAAATGACTGATAATTTTTGAGAAGGGCATCTTTGTGGAATGGGATCTGCCATAGTGAAAAGCTGCCCCAAAACGAATGCTTGGGCAGATTTGGGTAGATAATACTGTCCTGACTCCTGATCCAAAATTGCCTGCTGTGTGCCAGTCTGTGTTTCATTGTTTTCCCACATCTGTTTTTGAGGAATTCTGGACGTGCTGGTTTCACGGGATCCTTCCCACTATGTCACCAGTCTGGGATAGCATCAGAAAATGGTCATGGAAACTTTTCTTGTCCAGAGTCCTGCATCCTCTATCCTCTGAGACTCAGCACCAGTGTGATATCGGCACTAAAGAGAAACCTGGATTGAGTTTAAAGCCCAAATGGTCTTTGGGCTTTAAACTATAAATTTCAGAATTCATTTAATGATTTCTCACTCTTCTGATTCTGCAGTAAAGCCTGTTTTATCTTTTATAGCAGATCCATGCTCTCGTAACTGTTTCCAAGGGTCACTGTTCTAATTCAGAAGCTCTTGAATTTGCTTGATAGCTGCTTCCAATTTCCATTTCCAGTGGTGGAAGTGCAGCATCATGGTAGGAGCATTGGACTCTCTGTGGAGCAGATAGGGGAAGGAGTATATGAGCTCAGGCGTGGCATCTCGATTAATGTTAAACTTGACTTTAATCTGGGCTCTGGAAATAGGTTTTACACCTGCTTCCATGTGTGAAGATGAAAGTGATGAAGTTATGGACTATTTACACGTTTGCTTCAGGGAGATGTGAAGATCTATTTGTAAATCCATTTGCAGACAGTGCATGTCGTGAATTGCTGAGTGCCAGGCAGTGATGGGAAACAGGCTGATGAAAGACCTGATGCGGGGTACTGCCTTGTTCTAGGGTGGGGTTTAGGCGTCGCCTTCAGAGTCCCATTTTCCCCTGGGAGCATTAGACACAAATTGCCCCCTGCCCCAGTGATTGCAGGCTGTTTACCAGCATAGAGCTTTGTACCCAAATCTTTGGCCTGGCATGCAGTAATTGGTTGGCTTTTAATTTCTTTCCTTTTTTTAAGCAGGACTTCAAATGCTGCAGCTTTGCCATGGGATTATAATTACATAAGCCATAGGAATGTATTTCAGTGACCAGTCAAATGACTTTGTTTTTTCCAGTAGCTTAAGCTTAAGCTTGCCATTTATTAAGTTGTTGAAGGAATATAATTGAAATTCATTGGGGAGTTTAATTTTATCAAGCCCTCTATTACTTATGCTTTTGCTATGTGTCTGTGTGCATTTGGGTTGCCTATAAATGTTTTTTTGCTTTCATAAAGGAATTAGCACAACAGTGCAGCTGTGTAAGGAGCCAGTCCCCAGTCCCCACCCCTTGCTGCTCTGGGTGGACAAGTATTGACATAAATGTGCAGAAGTGACCTTTAAGTATTTCAGTTGGTAGAAAAGTTCCATATTTTTTTATTAATTTTGCTGCAGACTTTTATTCTGTTTTTGAGCATAAACAGACACCTGAGTTCTAGTATATTCAAGAATGTTTTGAAGGCTGCTCTGGGGATACTACTGTCACTCTGGCTGGTGCTGGGAGATGGCTGCTGCCCTGCAACCTTGACAGGTCTTGTGGTCAGTGAGAAACTCCCTTGTTTTGTCTCCCTTTAGAACTTTTCAGCTCTATATTGCACAGTTCCCAAATGGGGGTCTTGCCTGCTGCCTGTGTATTACCTTGATCTGGGGTCTGCTTCAGCTTGTTGCAGGGGGCTCACTCAGAAAACAGTGGTTTGCACTGCGAAGAGTCCTCTGCAAGCAGTGCTTAGTCCTTTGCTGTAACCCCCATTCCTGCACCAACCTGAATGCTTGTCTGTCTCTGCCACAAGACCCTACACTGTCTCCCCCCTGTCAGCCCCTGTGTTTTGCCTTTTCTTCCCACATGTAAATTGTGAGACCTGATGATGCTTTCTGGCATTCTGAAACTGGGAGGGAGGAGTCGTGGGACTTGTGCTTCTTCAGATGTGGCAGGCCTCCTCCGCTGGGATTTCTATAACCAGCAAATCCGGGGAGGAGTTAGTGTCACTTGTCTGATCTGGAGACATGAACTAGGAGGAACCTTCTCCACCAGCTCCTGCTCTGCAAAAAAACCTGCCTTCACATTACAGCCTGAATGGAGGTCGGCCGTCTGTCATTGTGTGACTGTCCCGGATTTTCGGTGTGGTGGCCATGGTGCCATCCAGGACATTGGTGTGCTCCTTGTGCATGCTGCCTTATCTACCACCGCTCAGAATGTGCTCACCGCCATCCCCATGGAAACACAGCCACTCTTTTTTCTGTTCATGATAGTGCCTAGCCTGGATTTTGATGCTTTTGGCAGTGTTATTCCTTAAACCAGTGACTTTAGCTGTGAAAGGTGAGCATGCGGGTAAAGATTTGGTTATGGAGATCTGGGCTCTGGCTTAGAATTCTTTCCTTAAGGGGGTTCAGGCACTCAGTTTTCTCTCTGTCCCTTGCAAGTAGGGAGGGCAGAAGCATGAGCACTGTGGATGGGTTCAGTTCTGCTCCACAATCCCAGTGACTGGCTTGGGGGACGGCTTACTGTGTTGCTACATGAGTTTTTTTGTGTAAGTTGAATTTTTGTGTGGTTGGTTATAAAGATTGTTCTTTGTTTTGACTGAATTGGTCCTTTCTGCTCTCCTCATTGTCTTGCATCCCTGCAATTCCTCACTTGAAAAAAACAGGCTGACAGGGGCTGTTAGAATGGGCTGAGCTCAGCAGGACATACGTGCTTCTCCGCAGTGTGGTCTCTCTGCCCTCTCTTTTAATTAAATTTCAGCATCTCCTAATTGTTTTCTAGTGATTGTGCTCCACTTTGTTGAATCCATCCCTGACAATGCTCAGCCTGCTCAGTTTGAACCAGAGCTTCTATGCTTTTTGGCAAAGTGTTGTAATGCCGGTCCTTCTCAAACATTTTTTCTGAGGCTGATGTGAAAGGGAGCTGACAGAGCAGAGACTGTCCTAAGATCATACAAGAAAACCTAGAATGATAGTGCAGGCAGTGGTGAATTCTCAAATTTGATCTGTAAAATGTGGGACGGTAAGCTGAATCTCTTCCTTCAGTCTTACAAATATAAGTGCATTAAAGGCAGTTCAGAGAGTAAGGTGTTTCAGTTCTTATGACCATATAAACACATTGTATTTCAGGCTTGGGGGTTGCTATAAACTAACTCCTGGATTCTTGTCACCTTCAAAGATCCAACTGTTGTGTGTCAGCTGTAGCTGCAATTACAGAGTACGTTTGGGGTTTATGATTGCATTTTGTTTGAGAGTGCTGCTCTAAGCACAGTAGCAAAACTGTTTTCTGAGTCTGTGCAGAGCAGAGAGGAAATTGAGGTGGGGGTTATGCTATACCTTGAACTTCTCTGCTTGTTTAGTAACTATAGCTTGATTTCCACATCTGAGATGTTGTAAAAGCCTGAAAGAAATAATGGGAGATAACTGGGGGTGGAGGGGAGGACTTTTAAGTAGCCTTTTTCTCTGTAAAGTAAAATCTTCCCATCAGTTATGGGGAGATCTGTTGCATGGTTTAGAAAAATGCTACAAGTAAATCGTGCTTATGATGAGCCCTGGGAGGCCAGGGACATGAACATAATGAAGTTGCTTTTCTGTTCCGTTCTATGCACAGGGTTGTTTGGGAACACTGATAACCAGAATGATCCCTGTCCATCTATGACTGGTTTGCAGTAGCCCTGTGCTGTGTGCCTTTATCTACTGGAATGTTTAAAATCAGGAATAAAATTTTAATGCGGAAATATTCGAATTACCACTGAGTTAGCACTGAAACACTGAGTAGGTTGCTCTCTCCAGAGGGGTGTGGAGCCATTGCATTTCCATCTGCCAGCAACGGGAATTACCAGTAGCTCAGCACTTTGGAAGCTGCTGAAGGACTTGCAAGTAGACGGAGGTGTCTGTCTCTAGGTAGTGAAGTTGAAAATGCTGGCCTGAATTTGCGTGGCAGAGGAACATAAATAAATAGCAAGAAATTAAGCAGGACAGAGAGAGGAAGAAGTTCAAGATAGCCATAATTGTTATGGGAAATGAACTCTTTCTCCATAGCTGTTTTTAGAGTAGCAAGTCAGCAGGTGTGAACTTCAGTGGCATTAAACCAGTCATGGTGACTTGATGCTCAGGAGTTAAGGATGTGGCTGGCTGGTAGCTGGGTATTGCATTGATCTTATATGATGGCATTGTTCAAACCCAATGAATCGCAGGCGTTTCCTTCTGATTTAACCCCATGTTCTGGTTCTGTCTAGGACAGGTTTAATTTTTGCAGTAGTCAGGGGTGGGCATGGTCAGGACCTGAGGCTATTCTGTACCACCTCAGGACAGTGGGAAGGGTGCTTTCAGTTTCATGTGCATGGCAGTGGTTGGGTATTGCCGGGCTCTGTGTGGTGAGGAAATCACATATGAATCATTCACTTCCTTTTACACCCTGTTATTTGTATTGTTGCTGTTACTGTTCATTTCCTTATGTCATTACTGTTTTCAGTGAATTGTTCTTTTCTCAACCTGTGATCTTTACTCTTTGTGCCTCCAGTTCTCCTCTTTGGCCACCGCCAGGGGAGAGGGAGTGGGGACTGAGTGAGCAGTGCGTGGTTTGGAGAAGGAGTGGGAGCACTAAGTTGGGAGATACCATTCCTAACCACAACAGCGGCATCCACAATGACCTTATCTTCCTCTCATTTAAGTTGGCAATGAAATTCTTGTTCTCCATGTGAATGATAAAGTTACTACTTTCCTGCCTTTATGTTATCCTGCCAGAACTGTTCTGATGGAGTTTGCAGTAGGGAACAGGGAGAGACTTCAACTTTGGTCCCCTTTGCCGGACAGGACTATCTCTGTTGAATTCACTCGGAGCACGAATCTGCCGAAAACCTGTTGTTAACCAGGAGTGGGGCAGATATGGTCTCGCAGGACGATGAACTTTTCTCACTGTAAAAAGGAGCAAAGCTCCTTGTTTTGAGACTGCCTTGATACTGCCCTGCTGAGACTGTCATATGTGCCAGGACAGTGTCACATACGAGATGGGGCTAGCTGGAAAGTTGGAGTTTTAAAGTACACCTGGCATATCTGTCTTATCTGAGAGAGAAAGTGTATAGGTTAGCACTTGATAATATAATAGGCTTTGTTCTGAAGCAGCAGTATCCTCAGAAATGCCACAATATATACCTTATCTTCCTCCTTCTTTGTAAGCTGAGGTGAACAATTGGATGTATTGGGAGCACAAGACAGTGATTCTCAGTGTGGAAGCTAAGTCTGGCACTACACTGAAACAAAATAGAGCATTATTATTTCTATAAAAAATGCAATAGTTAAATTTTAAAGCCATAACTGAATATACTTTTAACCCCTTATTCCATCTCCCACCTCTTTCTCTTCTCCCCTTCCTGTTTGTTTTTTGCCCATTGCTCTGCTTTACATACACAAGTGCTTAATTCTCCCTGCATGCTTTTTTACAGCACATGCAACTGTGTGTCCAGCCTGTGTATCAAATTTCTCTTACCTGGGGAAATGCTTCTGCTCATGTAGATCTGTTGATCCATCAATAGAGTCAACCTCTTCAAAGAGCTTCAGACATTATCCAGCACTTTTCCAAATCTTCACTGGTGATTGAATAGTGCCTCAAGGAATTATTTGGTAAATGATAAAAGCAGTGCTGTGGACGTGGAATGGTCATGTGTGGTCAGACACAGGAATGGATTAGTTGTTCTGTGGAGACGTGTTAGGGTTTGCTCTCTCCCCTTCTTGCTCTTTCATGTGAGATTAGAATTAGGGCTGTTGAACTCAAGACTTGATTCTTGTTGAATATAGACAAGAAACAATTTCCTCCACATTCACACAGAATTTGGAATCCTGTTTTTGGGTTGTGGGGTAATGCTTCAGGACCTTTTTCCATACCTGTCTATCTTGGCTGCTTCATTTAAAAAGGGCATTTTTTCTTTTTTTAAATGGCATGTGATTACACGAAAACTTCATCGGTTTTTAGATACATCAGCATCAAGGCAGTCCTTTGACAATCAGAACACCACATGAATCTGGTGGCACGGCAGCAAATTGCTGTTGTTTCGTAGAAGTGTTGTGGGAAGTGTTGTTTTTGGTTCTTCTCCCTTACTTCTGTGCCAGCAATTTCTGAGTTGTTGGGACAGGATGGAAACTGAATACACAAGGGACAATAAAGTGCTAGCAGTCTCTGTGATTAACTGGTTTTCTTTGTGCTTGGTTCTTGTTTAATAATACACCAGGGCTATGCTTCTCTTGCCTTTGTGTTTGTTGAAATTGTTTGATGCCTAAAATATGACCTTTTATTGTATAATCTTGTCTTTGGGTTTGTAACAGAAGGAGTTAAGTTGGTGGCAGTATTTGGTCCAAAGTGCAGACTTCTGACCTGTGTCTCACCTTTTATTTATTTTTCTAGCAGCCAAGGCAGCTGATATTATTTAAGTTGGTAATAATATCTGAAGCATGCCTGGAAATATCTGATAAGCTGCTTCATTCTTTTGATAAGAGAGTAAGGCAGAAAAAAAACAGAGCTTACTGTAAAGTTTATTAAATGGCAGAACATGTTTAATTTTCCCACCCCACATGCTGAAGTCAGCATTTGTAAGCAACAGTGTCCCCACAGTATTACTAAAACCACATTTGTCTTCACCACAGCAGGTTGTTTTTTTTCTTTCTCAGATGGACACAATGGTTTGTTAGTTCTTTCTTCTTGGACAGCTGAGTAATATGTGCACAAACCCACCTACCTCTGTGCTTCAAAATCATAGAAGTCAGTAAGTTGCACAGCTACCCATTTTGACATTATAGTAGCATGCTGTCGGTGCTAATATTCATTAGTATGCTTTGACAACTGCTTGTGTTTGAAATGAAGTATTCTGTAATTCCTAGTAAAATGACAGATGAACGTAAAGAAGTTGCATCTGGAGGGATGAGTATGTGAACACTTAGAGCATGTACATGAGCACTTACATGCCCACTTCTCTACTTATCATTTCTCCATGCCTTGGCACTTCAGTGCACTTAATTGTATTGACTTTTAAAGATGATTGCAAACTTCATGAGACCTGAATTAAAGTCCTGTATAGATAGGTTGTCATAAACCTCTACCCAAGTTGCAGTAATAGCAGCAGAACCAATAATGTGTTGCCCCAAATTGCATACCTTTTCTATTTTCTGACTTTTTCTCCATTATTATAGTGCTCTACCACTTCTACTGGTGATACCATCAGTTATCATCTGAAAAATAAAATAAATTGTTGTGTTTACTGATGCTGTGTGAAAAACTTGCATATGAATTACAGTAGTTCACCACAGCTGGTAAGTTCAGAGGATACCCAAGGTGTTGATGTGCTTTTTTTTTTCTACTTGGATTTTTCACTGGAAAAAATAGGTGGAAGAGGATTTTCAGCAGCCAGCCCAAAATACTGCAGTGAATGCATGTTGAAGCCATGACCTGCATCTAAGAGCCCCGAGTCCCAGTGCTGCCACTTCCATTAGATTTCTTCCGTTATTTGCAGGTAAAGATCCAGGCTCATCCTGGCAGTTTGAAGGACCATGTGCATGTACTTATGCATTTGTACTCCGGTGGCTGTCTCAGTTTTCACTCCAGCTTTCTTGGACATGTTATTTTTATCTAGGCAGCAGTTGAAGGTAGTAATTTGCCTGCTTCTGTGCTTAAGAGAAAAAAGCCTTTTCAGTCGTAGACATAAAGCTGGGGAGGAATGCAGGAGCGAGCACTGCATTCTTGTTTTGTGGGGACATTTTATTAGGCTGGAGGAGCTGGCCTTTTCCCAAGGGAAGCAAGGCTGCCCTTTGTATTTACCTCAAGAGTTCTTTCACACACTAAAGCATCTTAAAATGGGAAAATATCTTTCTTTACTTTCATTTCTTCACTAAAAACACAGGACTTTGTTCCAGAGAACTCAGCACCTGTATCTTCAGTTGTTTTCCCACACTCGAGGTTCTGATTTATGTGTAAGTTTCAGACTTGATGTCAAAATCTGTGGGTGTGTAGGACAAAGACCAGGAGAATATCTCCTTTTGGCACTGAAAATCCATCTTTGGAGGACTAGCATTGGTGAAACTGCTGTGAGACTGTGTTTGTCTGAGGTACACAGCCTGAAAGATAAAGCCACTCTCAGTGAAACCTAAAATAAATCTGCTTGGTTGCATCTGGTAGTGTTGACATGACCTGTGTTGATAAAGCAGATGAGTCTTGTAGGACCTTTGTGATTCAAGGGATGAAGCATGTCCCTTGCTATGCAAAAACATTTTCTGTTGTTCCTTTGAGGTTGTTTATCTCTGCTGTCTCCTTTTGTTGTGGCTTTTTCTATAAAAATACCTTAGAACAGAGTTTTTGTATGATGTAAGTTCTGTCCTCTCTAAATCCAGCACAGTAACATAACAAACCAGCAAGAACAGCAATTTGTATGATTCCTCCTGATCAGTTCCTTCCATACTGCCCATGAGTGGTGCACTTTCCTGGGAATGGGGAATTCTGGATTTTACTAAATGGCTGATTGGAAACAAAGATGGTTAGACTAGTGAAAACAGAGGAAGATACTAAATCATTTCAATGTGCATTAGTGTGACTGATCTGTGTAGTGGTGCAGATGTGAATTTACATAGAAGGCTGTAAATGGTGTTTATCTAAGACAGAAGTACATTCTTTTCTTAGGAAGATGAGTGAAATTTCCCTTCCCTGTCTTACCTATTACAGAGTGGAATTGCTCATGATGAATGTAGGTCCTGAGGGAAAACTAGCAATACTAAAACTCAGTCATATCTTTAAATAAAAGAAAAAATAAAACTGTTGGCTTCATAATTTACATTTAGCATGTCCATTTAAAGATGTGCAGCTTGAATATATCTGAAACTGGTGCATAAGAAACCACAGCACAAATTTGTGCAGGATGGCATGGTTCCATGAAAGTTTTTGGCACCATGAGCTCATTTTAATCTCTCTTGTTGTGTCTTCTGCCTCACACCAGCTTGGAAAAGAGCTGTGCCTTAGTGAGATTAACTCAACATTAGTGGTCTGTGGTTTACTGATAGTTTATTGAATGTATTTAACTTCTATGAAAGCAAGGATTGATTATATGAAGTTTCCCTGGCCTGCTGACTCTGCTCAGTGAAATGATAACAGCTCCCAGTGAAGCCCTTCTCATCTTACTGGGGAAGAGACCCCACGGTACAGTAGCACACAGTAGTACAGAAGTTGCCCACACTTACAGGGTGAGACTTTGCACCAATGCGCAAAGGAGGTCTCTTCATTTTGGTTACTCATACGAGTTTTCAGAGGTACTGAAAGGCCTGACTCCTTTTCCATTTCTCTTGAAGGAGTGGGTGCTATGGAATCCTCACAGGTAGCAACCCTGCCTACCTTTGAAAGTCTGGCTGCTGGGTTTTAGTATGGCAGTTGGCTGGCTGGCAAGTAACTGTGGAAGAGTCCTGCCAGCAGTAAGGCATAAATATCGCTAAGTTGATTTCCCAGTTACATCAATGACTAAGATGTACTGTCCCTCAGTCTGATTTTTGGGAGGTTGTCCTCAAACCCTGTTTGCTCCATGCCTTACAGCTAATACACAGTGCTGAAACCTGAAATTAGCTGCACCATGTCAGGGCAAGGAGATGGACATTTCCAAGGAGAAGATAAGTGAGTATTCTGTACAGGGTTTGCAGTGTGGTGAAAATCCAGGTAACGGAAACAGCCAAAAGTGAAGTCTGAATTATATTGGATTCCCGAATCATCAGCTTTTGATGCAGAAGATCTTGCTACCTATGCTTTTGTGGTGATGCTGCTAAGTAGCATTTCCAGCCCTCTGGGCAATGACATCAAAGGGTAGCAAAGATCAAAACAGACCACTGTTGACTTTGAAAAAAATGTTCTATTTATACAGGCGGATGTTGAGGTAACTGAAAACTTTAGGACTGCTTTAATGAAAGTTTGCCAGTTCTCAACCTTCACAAACTCATACCCAGGCTTTCCTTCTTTCCTCCAAAATCACAGAGCTGGCTTTGAATGCCCCTGCTTCTTAGCAGAGAAGACCTTCCAAAATGAATGAGGAGCTCCAGGAGAAAAGCAAGGCCTGCTGTGACTTGGCAGGGCAGAAGGGTGGGCCAAGCCCTGTCCTTTGCCAGAGAAGCCCCTCAGTCATGCCAGTCTCTTTCTCACATGGACATCTGGGTTCCTGATGTATGGGCTACTGGATTTGGGTCAGGTCTGGTTCCCCTGGTTCCCATCTGGAGTGGTCTCTAGCTCATGCATGCCTCTCTCCCACCATCACACCAGTCCGTGTGCTCTTCCCTTTGCTGGTGACTCTACTGAGTTTTCCAGTTCTTCAGGCAATTAATATAAAGAAACACATGGGATTTCTAAACCAGACAGGATTCTGCCTTGCAAAGCCTGCCTGGGCTCCACTTCTCCAGTTGAAAACTAGCAGCCAAACTAGTAAAGCTGGTTTCCCCTTGCTCTCTTTTGCAGTGAGTTTCTCTGGAGTCTAGCGTGGTGTGAGCTCTGAGGTTCCCTGAGGTCAGGACATGCTTCTTTTGCATTCTTTGCTTTCTAGTAAGGTTTGTTGCTTGCATTATGGCCTTTTCCCCAGCACTGTAGCAGACAGGCCTTCCTCTTCTATCTAGCACCTATTTTAGTGAACCTTGTTTGAATTTGGTGCCTTTAAAATCTGCAATTCTGACAAATAACAGAAATGAGACAATACATCGAAAACTTATATGGAAGAAACAAGCAACATAGTGTGTTCACATTAAAACTGCCTTTCACTTTAAAACTAGGCCCAAAATAGGGGACCTATTTGCACTTCTTTCTCAAATCTTCCTTGCCCTGTCTCTGGGAAGAGAGTGTTCATCTCTTCCCTGCTTCACTTGTTGCTGAGCAATTGAACAGCAAAAAAATCAAGTACTCTTCTCATCTTAATAAGATCTTAGTTCCTCCAGCAGGTTCCTTCAGCTCCTCTTGCATGCTGGGCTGGTCCAGTGACTTGTGGCTTGGCCCATCTACCTGCAGGCAGCTCCCTGGCTCCAAGCCAGCTCACCGCTCTCAGTGGCTGCCTGCATCATGCTTCAGCTGCCAGAGCGCACACACAACTTCTGCACGTGCCTCCTGGGCATCTGAACCCTGTATTGAGGTTAAACAGTGGAATGTAGTCGTAGGGAAGACGGCAATTAAAAATTCACATTCCCAAAACATTCACGTCATTGTGCCAGATTGACAGGAGACAGCAGTGCATAGACATTCCTACCAGTCTTCTCACTGCTCTGTCAGGGACCAGAGTCTTGTCCCCACACTCACAGGGAACAGCATCTAAATCCATGGGTGAAATTGCAGGTTATGGTGCAAAACGCTCTTTGGGCAATATAATGTGATAGGATTTGACTGCTTCCTAAGTCAGAGGGTTAGGGTTAGGTTCATGAAACTGCTGGTTTTAGCAGAGGAGCAAAAAGGCAGAGAACTTGCTGGCAAACGAATGGTAACTTCCCTCTCTTGGATTTATTCAGTTCTTTGAGGTACAAATGTATTCTTAGTGGCTAGAGTCATTCTCCATTAGGAAGCTTGATTGATGTCTTCAGCAGGCCTTTATGAAGAGGTTTTGGAAATAAACTACAGGGAAAAAAATATGATGCGGTCTGCTTCATGTAATACCAAGTACTCAATTATGTTTTTGTACTACTACTTAAGAAAATTGTAATTGTACAGGTACGTGAAGATGTTACTTCACCCGTCATAAACATCCCTTGTGTGACATTCATCACTGCCAAACTACTGTGACTTGCACCACATCTGAATTTAAATCATTGTATTGTTATGTTCCAATTTGATATCTCTTACTGTGACAAGATCAGGTGTGTTTAATTATGGAACAGGATCCTGCTGAGGTTTACAGACAGTGCTTGCCCCAAGGATGTTGCATCTGAACTGTGCGTCTGCTCACCTGCCTTAGCAGCCTCCATCGTCCGTGCAACTTTCCATCCCCACCATGAAGGTGGTCGAGAAGGAAGGGCTCCTCAGCAGAGCTTAGGCAGTGGGAGAAAGGTGCATCAGGGTGGGACCAAACAGACGAGATTATATATTGAGATATCCTGGAATAGCAAGTACTCTAAACTTGGACTAAGATGGACAGTACTGGAGTCTGAGGTCTTGCCTATGATAATGCACTGGAATAACAAAGAAGACTCAGGTTGGCAACTGGGCACAGTGTCATAGCCATAGAGAAGGCATTTTAGTTCCTAACCTACCACAGAGTGAAGGAAAACTTGTGCAATAACTAGTGGGTTTCCTAGCACCTTCCCTGTTTCTCCCCCTCTTGATTCATAACAGCTTCAAAGATCAGAGGATCATTTATGATTGTTTTCTGTTCTCTGAACAGCTTCCACTCCCTCACTCTTTGTCTGATCAAAACCCCTATGTTATTTACTTACTGACATAGGTCAGTAGGAAAAAAATGGTGATTAAGCCAATTAATTTCTGCCAGAACAAAGCCTGCAGACTGTATCTCCTAGTGTGAGCCTTGGGCTCAGCAAAACATAAGTTGTCTGTATTGAAAGAAGAGATCTACCTTTCCCAGACTGTCCTGCACGTTCTGTTCCCCTTGGCAGTGAAGTCCTGCTTTCATCTAGTTTTCTTATAAATCCTCGAAGTGCTCTCTGGAACAGGAGCACAAGCAGCAAGTCTTTGCAGAAACATCCTGGAACTTCTGGAGACTCAGGTTACTGGAGGTCAGATTCAGCTAGAGACCTGGACACTACATCAGACCAAATTAGGTATAGATTCCTAGTTGTGCTGAAAAAGTCTTATTCATATTCATCCTCTGTATAGGACTGAATCTTATTTTTCATGTTACTTGCTTTGCCAGCTTTTATGCTATTGCTTGGATTGATCTGTGGATGAAAATGGCAGGAAAATGCTGTTTCCTTCTCTCCTCGCTGCTCTCTGACTGCTTAGTGTGCAGACAGCAGTACCTGGTGAATTTATTCCTGTTCCTTTCTGCTGTGAAAAAAGTTGAATGCTTGCTTGAAAGTCTCATATATTGCTGAAGTCTATGCTCCCTTTATCCGTAGCATAGGTTAAAGGTGTTCTTTAACTGTTATACTGTTCATTCTACCAGAGGGTTCACTGAAGAGCACTAAAAGTTCAGACCTGTCTGGGCTATGTGAGGCCAGAGGGACTTTCTTCTTTTGTGCTTTGTCCTGTGAAGCTGAGATGCAATAAAACCTGATATTGATACTGACTTTCTTTAGAAAGTGATTTGAGATCTCCTTGTGAAAAGCAGCAAACAGAAGCCAGGTGACTTTCTAAGAGTCTTTTCTTCTTTTGTTCCACCACAATAATAATTTAGCAGTTCCCTGTCAGGTTCACTCATAGCCTGCAATAACTTGTGCTCTTTAGTTCTTATTCCACCTATGATTGTCTTAGTTCAGCATTTAACTTAGTTTTGTATGTTTTTCTGGGATATTCAACTGTTTTCTGTGACCTAAATATATTTTTAAGAGAGAGCTTTCTGATGGTGAGCTGGGGGGAACTTGCTGAGAGCACCCTTGTAGAGAAGGAGTTGGGGTGGATGAAAAGCTGGACCTGAGCCAACCGTGTGCAGATGCAGCCCAGAAAGCCAACCGTGTCCTGGGCTGCATCCAGAGATGAGGGGCCATCAGGTCGAGGGAAGTAGTTTTGTTGTGGTTTTTTTAATCTCAGCTATTTCACAGTTTTAATTTTCTGTAAATCTGTGGTAGCTGTTATTTGGTTGCTGTAATTTTTTCAATCTATTTTAATACTTACCTTGCACAGCACTTGTGCACAAGTACACAAGTACACGATTACAGGCAGCTGGGCCTTCATAAGGTCTGGCCCTTTTGCAGTCTTTGGCTGTTTCCAGAGAATATGCATAGGGACTGTTGGCTACAGAAGCATTTCCTTTTTCCCTTTCCCACCCTACCGTTCTCTGTGGAGAAACAGGTAATGCAATAAAACATAAAGTGAGATGGGGATTAGAATTTAATGCGAACTGGTATTTTAAATGATGCTGCACTTGATTCACTTATGTTTTAAAGCAAAGTGTAGGGCAAGGGAAAATCTGTTAGTTAAAGTATTAAAATCTGCCAGGGACACAGCATTTTCTTTCACTTCCAAAATGCCTCTCCAGTCAAAGACAATTGGAAATGGAAAGACATTGTCTGTGCCCTCAGGATCTCTCTTCGAACTGGCTTAACTTCTTGTTACCTCTTCTTGTGGCAGGGTTTTCTCAGCATGTTAAATGCGTTGAATTGATTCCCCATGACTTTAAGTGCCTCTTTAACACGTAGATTGACCACTGCCATTTAGGTGCTTTTTAGTTTGACTTAGATGACAGTTAACAATGATCTGTGATAGCTGGAATCTTTCAACCATTACTGCAATGCTGACTACCCCCCACCCCCAGACAGTTCTGTCCTGTCCCTCTTCCCCAGCACAGTTCATCTTGTTTGAAAAAACTTTACAAATTTAGTGTGAGAGATAGGCCAGAAAAGGATCTGTCTTGAGAGCGGGCTTTACCAGGCTTTTAGCTAACTCTCCTCTTTTACCCACCCTGATATACAGGCTCAGAAGTATGAATTTGAGAATCAGGTTTTCAAGCGTGGAGTTCTCTGTGGTTATATCTGAGGCAGCAGGCTCTTAGCCAACCAGCTCAGCTTAGTGCTGGCAATTCTCTCTTCCCCACTCTGGGAAAGGGCTGACACATTTCTCCCAAAGTGGCAGCTCAGCATGAAGAGCCCATCTAGGATTCATGCCTGGAAGGATCAAGAGAGGAAAATGACATGGAGGGGGCTTTGCTCTGCGACTGCATGTGTGTGGGACTGTTTGACCCTGAGGCCTGTTATAGGGGGAGGAGCTATGAGTGATTTCAGCAATTAATTTTATTTATTGATATAAAACAATTATTGATTTTATTTATTGAAAGA
>JAWWEE010000048.1:8642148-8685745 GCA_035221455.1 Xenops minutus | reverse complement strand
TGTATTTTCTCTCCTATAGAGCTGAGAAAGCCAGAGATATGTCCTAGCCCTTCCCTTACCTGTTTGTTTGGCCTCGGTGCAGATTTCAGCAAATGGCCTGTGGAAGAGACAAAGGGTGAGTCAGGCAGATGCTGTTTTTTCACCCTGTGTACCTCACCATGCTGGGACACAGCCCAGACCCCAACTCTGAGCTGCCTCCTCCAACACCCATTTGCATGGAAACAGGACTCAGAGCATCCCCAATGCATCCCAGAGGGAAGCAACCTGAAAAAACTCAGCTGGGTCTCTGAGTTTCCTGCCCCCATGTCCCTTCCCAGCATCATCATTGAAATTGTGTAAGAAAGAGGATGCAAATCAGCCTTGCAAAACCTTTGTTACCACCCATGAGCAAGCACCTTCCTGAAGCACAGGAAAGTGGATGCTGGGATGGAGCGGGTCCTCCACAGGTACACAGTGGCTCTGGTGGCCCTATGGTGAGTTACCCAGCCCATGGCTGAAGAGGCAAGTACAACACTTAAAGAACAGAAACCTCTCCCAACACAAAGCTGGGGCAACTTACTGGAGCTGGTTTATAATCACCATCCGAATACTCTCCCGTGCCTTCAAGATCTTCTCCAGCCGATGAATGTCGTAGGTATTGGGATTTCTGAAAGGGATATCGTCTGGCAACCCGGTAACCTCCACAGCATCAGGACTGTCCCTGATGAGTTTATAGGGCACCATGATGGGCCGGTTCAAGCCCAGAGCCTCTCCTGTAATGGCAGAGAAGAGGACAGCGTATCAGCTTTACCCCACAGGTCTCCAGACTCAACCAACGGAAGGACCAAGAGCCCCAGAGGACTTTGGGAAGCCATGGCTGCTGTGATTCCCAACCTTTGCTGCAGCCACATCCCAGGCAGCCATCTCACATCTACCTGTCCAATTTATTATCTGCTCTGTTAGCCACCATTTAGAATCCTGCCAGGAGCCTTAGGTGAATTCAGAGCCTGTGGCTGGGCCAGCAAGCAGCAACATGAGAGATAGCCCAGGACAAGGGGCAAATGGGAGAGATTTGCCCATTTCCGTTTCCCTCTGGCTGTCAGCAGGTCTGAGGGTCACTGGGGTGGAGATGACAGCCATCCCCCATCATCACGTCACGTCACGTCACATCACGTCACATCACATCACGTCAATCACATCACATCACCATATCACACCACATCACATGACTCCTTCCCACTTTTTGAATGAGTTTATCTTTTTGGCCTCCACAACATCAAATGGCAATGAAATAACACAAATCAATTCCTTGCTGCATTAAAAGCAATTCCGTTATGTGCAATTAAACCTGCTGCTCACCTCTCTGAGTACCTCTTCAGTTCCTGCCTGGTGGGGAGCAGTGAACATCCCTCCCTCCTGTGCAGAGAGACAGACCTCTCTTATGACTCTAAGAGTCTGCTCCTGCCTTGTGTCTCTGCAGCCCAAAACTTGAAGTTGTGAATGGCCCCTCAGCCACATTTCTGGCTTTCCTCACAGTGAGTTTGTCCCTGGAGCTCACCTGGCATCTTGTGCTCCATAAATAGTGCCAAGACCATGAGAAAGCGGGGATGTGCTGTGGGCTCAGCCTTCCCAAGGAGGTGGAATGGGTAGAGATGCTCAGAGCATGGGCACCAGCCTCCTGGGGTGCTGTGCCCGTATGCTGGCACCTCCAGTGAGACATCCACCCTCAAAGCAGCACACAGACCCTGCTTTGAGCAGCACCCCAAAATAAACAGGATTGGGAAGGGTGAGCAGGCAAGAGGAGATGAGAAGGGAGGGCAATGACATTCCCCTCTGCTTTGCTACCAGTTTGGCTATTTTCCTTCTCTCTTAGGCAGATATTCTGGGGAAAGAGGCAAGACGCTCCACTGAAGCTGTTGAGTGCCACTGAGCTGTAAAGCCCTGGGGACTCACAGGTTGACAAATAACTGCACTTACACAAGCTGTGCCCCTCTGATGGCAAGGGGACAGCCACAAGCAGGGGCAGCCCAACCTGCAGGGTCAAGATGGTGATGCTGCTTGGGTTCCTTCACTCCCCCCACCCTCAGCTATTCCTACTGCTCCTTTTCCCAAGGACAGGTGGAAGGGGAGGTTTGCTGGGTGGCACAAGGAGCCCGCAGACGGCATTTTTGAATCTTCAGTCTTCTGACCTCCTTTTCTGCCGCAGCTCCAGTAAGCTGCTCCCCTCATGTGCTGCATGTTAGGATGGGGTTTCAGCCTTGCTCCCAGCCTGGAAGGCAGGAGCTGGCACAGGGCAGCACATTTGGTACACGCACCGTGGCTTGTGCCAGATCAGGACATGTTAAAAATGCATCAAAGGCTGGCAGCAGACTGAACAAATCCTGCTTTTGTGCTGCATTTTACCATCCTCCTTCCCTAGCCAAGGATGATCTGTCAACAAGAAGGTCACAGTCCCACCTGCCAGGAGCAAGACATAGGGATGTTCCTAGGGAGAGGCTGTAACGTGGAGCAGCATAACGGAACCTGTGCTGCAGCAGCTGCTGTGTTCTTGGGCTATAAATAGTGGCCTTTGGTGGAATTAATTTTAACTACCGCTGCTGTCAGCAAAACAAGGCTCTCTCTGTGATGCATGCAGGCAGAAACTCACCGTATTTTTCATTGAAAAGCTCTTTCACTTGCTCTCGGAGAATCACCTTCTCTCCGAGCCTATTGGCATCATCCTCATCTGCAAAAGCAAGGCCAGGCATAAACACACCTTATTTCCTTCTGAGCCCCTGGAAAACTAATCCTACTGCCACAACACAGGGCAGTGTCTCTGTCCCTCTGCCCCAGCATGGCCTGGGGATACCTCAGAGGTGCTGGTCTGTCCTTGCACCCCACAGGTCCTTTCGGAACTGTGCAAAGCAGCTCTAAAATGCTGACAGATTTCCATTTGCCATGCACTGCCATGGCTGAGAGCATTTTACGTCTACTTTGAGGGGCTGTAGATGACTAGAAAAAATGCAAAGCATTGGATACTCAAGCCCTCAGTGCCATGAATGCTCCCATGAGTGACATCAAGGAATGAGAGAGCACTTTTATAGCTAAGCTCCTAAGTACAGTATTGTTTTATAATATGCCATATAATCAGCTTGGCTTTACTAGCTTTTTTAATTAGCCCCATAATGCTAAACAGTTTCTGCTCCATTCTCTAATTTCAAACAACGTGCCTAAGTTAGTTTAGCATCTTCAGGAGGCTCCAGAACAAAAATCTGGGGTCAGTACCAATCCCCTGTGATGCTTTTTTCCCCCACAGGTATAAAGCACCAAGTGAACGAACCTTATCTGCCTCTTGCTGGGGTCACCCCTCCAGCCCCGAGTCAGTTGCAATGTGCAGTGCAGGACCAGCTCAGTGGGGTCTCTTCCCCACATTCTCTCTTCCCAAAGAGGACCCTCACCACACCCAAGGCAGGCACGATCACCCTGGCTGGCAAGCCACTAGGTAGACATCATGGAGTTCCTGAATCGTGTGCGTTGAAAAGGACCTGAAAGCCCATGCAGTTCCAACTCCGTGCCATGGCCTGGGATATCTCCCACTAGACCAGATTGCACCAATCCCCATCCAGCCTGGCCTTGAACACTTCCAGGGATGGGGCAGCCACAGCTTCTTTGAGCAACTTCTGCCAGGACCTCCCCACGTTTACAGGGAGGAATTTCTTCACAATATTCTATCCAACCCTGCCCTCTGCCAGTGTGAAGCCAGTCCCCTTGTCCTGTCACTCCAGGCCCTTATTCAAAGTTTGTTTCCAGCTCTCCTGGAGCCCCTTCAAGTACTGAAAGGGACTCTAAGGCCTCCCTGGAGCCTTCTCTTCTCAGGCTGACCCCCCCCAGTTCTCCAGCCTCTTCTCCATCTGGAAAGTAATTGTTTTGCCTTGATATAACTAGGAAAAAAACAAAAAGAAATTTCGCCAAAGAAACTCCAGACTCACACTGTGCTTCAAAAGCAGAAAGGGCAATAAAACAGCTTGAATGGCATGGAGCAAAAAATAAACAGAATAGGTGAAACTCAAATGTTGCCAAAGAGTTCTGATTTCAAGGTGATGCCTTGCAGTGCTGCTCCAGAGGCCACAGTGGGCCAGTGGGGGCTAACCCTGTGGGCACCCTCTGTGACTTCCTTGTCATCAATGCTCAGTTCCTGGGCTGCATATATGCACCCATATGGATGTGTAGATGGTAGCAGACAAAGAAACACCAAAATTCAGTGTTCTCACTCATTTAATTCTCTGGGACTGAAAAACGTGGCAGGTCTTTCCTTTCTGCTCATGCCCCTGAGTGCCAGAAATAAGATCCCAAGGGTTTTTTTCCCACCTTGCAGTGGGCAGTACTCATGCATTCTCATCCAAGGACAGAAACAAATATCATGAAAAACCTGGAACTGAGCATGCATAACAGAGAAGCCAAAGAGGAGGCTCTGGCCAGTGGCACTGCTTCCTGGGGACCTGCCCCTTTGTCCCAAGGCAAGAGAGTTCTCCACGTCCCTTTGACTTTACCTATTTGGATTTGGGAATTAAACAACTCAAGGAAGCCACTGGTGCTCCTGAAATGTGCTGAGTTATAAAGCAGGTTTATCCATGCTGCTGGCTTCAGCTCTGTGTTGTCTTTTTCCTTTTTTAAAAAAGTAGCCAGTTGATTAACTTTTTTCTCCAGTCCTACTTGCCTGAAGCCAGGACCCCTGGACCCCATAGGCACTTACATACAAATGGTCACGTTTTTCAAGCACCATTTGTTTTTTTCCTGTAGGACTTGTCAGAACTTGATGTTTCTTTGAAAAACGCCAAGTTATATTTAGTAAATATTAAAACTGGGGTTTAGGTGTCTGCTGTTGGACAACAGGATCCAAACCACTGCCTATTCTTCTAGTGACTCAAAAAAATCCCAAAAATCAAATCCAAGGTATCCCATGGATAAACAATGGTTCTGTCTGTGTTCATGATGGCATGTGCAGAGCCTTGATCCTGGCAGTGAAGCCGCACCATGGTTAGGCAGGGTATCCAGTGGAGCCTTCCTCCTTCTCATGCCACCAACAGCATCCTTGAGTGCTGCTCCAGGCAATGCCCATCCTCCACTGGGCCACTGCACATGGAGCAACAACCTCCTATTACCCAAACACGTGTCATGAAGACTTTCATCAGGAAAAATGCCACTGCCCAACACATTCCCACTGAAAATGTGGCTCAGATCTCTTCTGCAGACAGTTCCAGACAAATCAAAGAAATCAAAGAAACACCCAGAAGGACAGGATGCTTTCAACAGCCGGGATCTGGCTCTAAATCCTAAGAGAATTTTTTCACCTTCCAGCTGTCATGGCTGCAATTCACCCCTGTAGAAACCCAGAATAAATTTGCCATCTTTACTGAGGCTATTCTGCAGTAACTCAGGTTTAAATGTAGTTAGAATTACCTCAACATAGGTATGTTTTCAAAATGGAGCTATAAACTTGCAGGAGCAGCAACACCTAGACATGCAGCCAGAATCCCAGCTGATGGCACTATGGCTGGATCTGCTGTAGTTATGCCTTGCCCTGCTACAGGTAAAGGCAGACGAGCTCTTACTCCTGTACATCAGTCTGCATCTTAAATCCCCAGAGCCTTCATGGCTACGCACCAACCCTGGCCCAGAGTATGTGTTAAAGCAAAGCATAAGAAACCCCAACCTGGATTTATGTAAGCTCTCCTTGTGAATGGTAAGTGGATTTTTAAAAAATTAATTGCTGAAACACATGGATGAGCTGAGGAGAACATAGCAGGTTAGTTTGGCTGGAGCAGAACTGGCACCGATGCCCAGGGACTACAGCAATGGTGCTTAGAAATGCAGAGAGGATTATTAACAACAATAAAACACTGTATCATTCAGTTTGGGGTATCACAGGGAAACAGAGCAGCGAGGAAAAAACAATACCTGAAATTTGAGGGATTAGACATTTTCATTCCCATATTAAAACGCAAGTGCATTTCTTGTCTGCTACCATCTATGATGCATCACCTGAGCTACGTACCATTCAAGGCAGCATAGGCTTTTTCCAAGGATGTTATCCGTCTAGGGGCTACAGCACAAGTTAAAGGAAGACAAAAAAAAAAAGAAAAGAAAGAGAAAGAAAAAGAGAGCCATGAGTGCTGCAGCTTGGTCTCTTGGTCACAAACAAAAGCAAAACCAGGGATGACACTGTCCCTAGCAGCTTAAAATTCCTCTGGTCCTGAGGTCCCTTGGCACCGAGACAGACACTAAATAACTGCTGAGTGAGTTATTTAGTGTTGAGCTGGGCTCTCCACCTTGCACCCGGACCTGCTTTGTTTGAAATGTGCTTGAGCCTGTGAGCATCCCTTGAGTTATGCCACACTCCTGAACAGCTTGAGGTCCACACATGCCCAGGGATGGACAACTTAATGGCAGCATTTATGGCAAATGCCAGAGCAGCAGTGGCTGTGTTGTTCGACTGTTCAGTCACCAGAGAAAAATAATCTAAAGGTTAAAGCAGATGAAAAATAAACAGGGAACTTGAGTCAGTTTTGCCATAACGGGAGGAGACGGAAGAAAAAGGAATCCCTAAGGAAAGGCTAGTGCTTGCCACTGACTCAAAAGTGATGAGCGGTACCAAGGAGAAATTAATTTCCTGGGGAAAAGCTGTAGGGATGGAGCTAGGACCAGTATTTGCATGATGGGCAAAAGGAGGAATGAAGTGGCTCATCTTGCTGAAGTCACAGCCACAGGGACAGCTGGTGGGGAGATTGGGGCTGCAGCACCAGAGTGAGGAAGGGGCTCAGTGGGGAGGCTCTTGCTGCCAAACTGCAATGCACTGGCACAGGCAAACTGGAGGGGACTGGGGAGAGAGCAGGAGCATGTGTCCAAATTTCCTAAACAGAGGCATAAGCAAACTGAAAT
Source organism: Xenops minutus (assembly GCA_035221455.1). Taxonomy (NCBI): domain Eukaryota; kingdom Metazoa; phylum Chordata; class Aves; order Passeriformes; family Furnariidae; genus Xenops; species Xenops minutus. The sequence goes on along the minus strand of JAWWEE010000048.1, from coordinate 8,678,848 downwards.
AGCTCAAAATACATATTCCGCATTTCAAGCAGGCTCAGGAAAGCAGCCATGGCAGCACAGCGCTCTGCTGATGCCTTGCGTGGGGGAGGACAGCCTTTTGGTTCAGCAGCACCAAAGGAAGAGAAAAACATGGGGTTCTGCCCAGGACAGCTGCACACACTGAGATTTGGGTGCAAACCTCAGACCTTCATGAGCTGGGGCACTGAGACAGGCTCTGCACCACTAGGCTGAAGGAGGACAAATCCTGCCATAAGTGGTTGGAGCACTGCTGCTTGCTGTCACACAGCAGGGTCCTGCCTGAAATTAAGTGATACACTGTGCAGCCTGGTCCCCCAAATCCCTGGTGACACCCTTCCTGTGTGGGCACCCTCTGTGCAGCACTTATACAAAGGGGAAGAGATACAGATGGATTATGCTGATACTGGGAAAACCAAGCTAAAGTCCAAGCCAAGAGAGAACAAGGTCCTGACATGACTTCTGTCAAGCAGGAATGCATGCAAGAGTGCAAGCAGACTACAAGCAGTGAGGCAGAGAAACATAAGGCAGCATCTTTCCAATATGGATCAGAACCAGTTTAGGAAGGGCAGCACAGCATTTCCTTTGTCTGGCTGTAACTCAAAGGCATTTGCAACATTTCAGGGGAAGATTTCAAGGTGCTGTTATGAAATCATGCTGGTTAAGAAAGACAGTTAAAATTTCATGTCCTGCTAACCCACATGTATTGCTCAGCCTTAACCATACCACCAGGCTCAGGGCCACTATGCTGTGAGGTATGGAGCACATCCCAAAATGCTGGACCACAGCCAGGATAGAGCAGCACTCATCTCACCATGTGATAGTCACCCTGAAAAATTGGGGAGGGGTGTCTCTGAAGGACATGGCAGGATATGAGGGTAGTGGGGAGCAGGAGGGGAGGTAAGAGCAAAGTAACCATGAGGGCTGAGATGAGCTCGGCAATGCTGCTGCCTTCTCGAAAATGAGAGGATGCCACACACATACAAATGGGAAAAGAAGATGAAAATTAGGGAAAGAAAAAGGTGATTGGAATCACAGACAGACTTTGAAGCTTCACAGCTACTGGCACTACCTGCTTGAATTTTAACCTTCATAATTATGAATATGTATACACACACACACACACATATATATATATAGTCAACCTGCTTGAACTTTCACCTTCAGACTAGAAACAGTGAAAAATAATTCACCCCAGGCCTGGCTGCTCCCACGAGGGGTTAAAGAGGGCAGATGGGTGAAGGGAAACAGACATTGACCTCAGAAAGCAACCGGGTGATGGAGCAAGATGCGCTCAGCCCCTATCACTACTTTCCTCTTCTCTTTTTTTCTTGCTAGGAGTTTCCAATGCGAGGCACATCTCATCAAAGTCTTGAAGAGGATTGTGCTTGTGATTAAAAAAAAAAAAATATCTAAAAAGGATGCCTGAATGTGTGGATTTTTTAATTAAAGAACACTGCCTGCCCTACTTTATTAATTGGACTATGGGAAATAATCTATGAGGGTGGTTAGGGAGCTTGGGGAATAGGACAGATGGAGCTGGTGTACATTTTCAATCAAAGCACATGAAAATTAACATACAGAAAGACTTTTGTGTGTGTGTGCTAGATTACTTATGCTTGATATTTTTTTTTTTTTTCAAATGCTCATATTAAGCTGGTTTTGTATTTCTGTGACTCAGGAAAGAAGAAAGAATTAGCAGAGTGTTTACAGCACTGGAGCTTCATCTCTGCTCACTCACTCCTGTTTAATGCTGAAAGATCATTCTGCTTTCAAAAAGGGGTTTTGAAGGTCTTTTTGCAGAGAAGAGACCAGACTCTTAGCAGTGCTGGAAATCAAAACAAAAATCTCTGGATGCCAGGAGGGTTGTGCTTCTGAGTTAAAGCCCTAGGGGGAGCCACACAGGTGAAATGCTGGTAGCAATGGTCTCAGGGCCATTGTCCCACCTTTCAGTGACCGCAAACTTGCACTGTGGAAGGGTTTTTTTCCAAACACCAGCCTCATTCCCCCCAAAGTCCACCTCCTTCTGCAAACAGCATCCCTGAAGGCACATGGCCCCCAGATGCTTCTGTACCAGCAGCTCCCCCTATCCCCATTTCCCATTAGAGGAGATACCATCTCAACAGGTAAATTACAGATTATTTTGAGAAGAAAGCATGTGAGGTGCTCAGATCACACTGAAATCCTTTTATCTGTTTCTGTTGCACAGAAAACATGGGATTCCACAAAACCTGTTAATTTCCCTTACATTTATAAAGTCACCTTCTAGGCTTTCCAGCATTTAGAGACCTCTGCAATGCCATCCTGCTTGGGAGTAATTTTTCATTTTAGTGATTTTCATTGATGTTGTTTTAATGCCAAGTACACTGCTGCTCTTCATTTTACATGGCAGGGCTTCACTACGCAAGACTGAGGTAAAAATGACGCTCTTAAATATAAATGTTTAGTGATCTTTGGCTAATTCACTTTGTTAAGGCAGATGAAAAGCAATAAAAGCCAAGGCAGTGACTATACCACTGTGTTGCTACCATCCACTTTGATGTAATGGGGTGGAAAAGCAAATGACAGGTTAACTGCTGCCAATGGGGATTTTTCAGGGGGCAAAATACAAACAGCTCTTTTTTGGAGGAGACATTCCAGTGGTAGTCTGACTACTAGAAAAAAAATTATAACTCCTGGAATTGTCTCTGAAGATTTGGCATGTACAGGAAATAGTCTATAACAAACTGAGATGTTAAGTAAGGGAAACACCTCACCTGTGACTGCTCTTATTTAAAACCTCGGTGGGAGGAGAGGGAGTGAAGCACCAAGCCTGTCAGGGATGCTGCAACCTGCCGAGCCTGCTCAGTGTACCACAGCACACGTAATAAAATAGCTCTTTAGGTTTGTGATAGAAGGGCCAGTCTGGGGGGGGAGCATTCAGCTGGAGAAGGAGGGAAAAAAATGTTGTGCATCGAAAAGAAAATCAATTTACTGTCCATCTCTGTTTATCAGGCTGCAGTCAAGGTAGCATGTCAAAGTATTTGCCTTCTGATGTGCTCCTTTGTTAATGGTGTGATTTGTGTCAGATCAGCACCTCTTAATGTAATTATACCGATTATGGATGGGGATGGGAAGACAAAATGTGGCTGGAGGAGTAGATACACAGCCACATAATTCCATGGAAAACAAAAGTTCTGCAAAAATCACATTTTGCCAAGGGCTCATTTAAGGTCCGGCCAATGCGAGTCGGCATCTTGCTCCTTAGGACCAAAAGATCCTTGTCTAAGTCCACAGAGGTCTTGAGGGATTATTGGCTTCAACCCTACACAGGGACGCAGAGGGTGAACACAAGGACCATGCCTGAATTTTTCTGACAGCTCTCCTTTTGTTAGAGCTCTAACACCTTTCTGCTGTTCCAAATAAGGGCATATAAATGCTTTCCTCTCAGCCATATTTGTCTTTCCTAAATTGTGCCATTGCCATGGAGGCTGGCCAAGGAAATAGGAAGCCATGAGTAAAGATGACAAGGTTCTTTGCACCCAGCTGTGCTCTTCCAACAGCTATAATTACAGACATTTAAAACTGAGACAGGTTTTTATCCATGTTTCTGGTGGTCACTCATTTTTCTGGGCAGCCTAGAAATGAGAGTTGTACAAAGCTACTGCAAGGATAACTGGTGAAGGACATGGCTCTGGGATGGTGATATGAGCAGCTGTGTATGGAGTGCATCCAGGAGACCCTGTCCTCTCCTATGCCATGTCTTCCCCAGTGTATCTGCACATGAAAAGCCCACAAGCTGGAGTGGGCTTTCAGTGCCATGCTGCTGCAGCCCAACATGGACCATTGTGGTTAATCACCTCTTCCCAGGATCCTCCCTTGCCACCGAACCTACCAGCTCACTGCAACACAAATTTATTTTAAGAAAACAAGAAAGTGGGCATTTTCTTAAATAGAAAACAGATCTCTGCCCTAGATTAGCTCTTGAAAGGAAACAGCAGCAGTACCAATGGGTGATGCTAAGGCCCTCTGTCTCAGGCAACAAATGCACCAAACAACAACAAACTCAAAGTGGGAAGTCCAGGAAAGTAAATCGGGCCAACCTTCTTCCAGCTGATAAAATTATTGCTTGCCATCCACAGTTTACAATTCCCTGACCGCCACTAAACACCTGGCAAATGCATTGCTTAGGCAAAAAGGCATAATCTCTTACCGGGTTTGGGGATGAGTCCTTGAAAAGGCCTGTGAAAAATAAGGAAAAAAGGAGATTTAAAATGAAATGGTACTGTGAAGCCAGCAGTCATGGACCGAATACCCTCCTACGACCCAGGGAGGGCTGGGAATCAGCCTGTCCTTCACATGCTGTGGCACAACGGAGACCAGCAGGAGCTCTGTGGGGATGAGGTCCCTGCTTGGGGCAGCATGTACCTTGCTGGTAAAAAGACACGTAGCATGGTCCAGCATGAGGGTGATGAAGCCACTCCTAAGTCCATTTTTTTCCCTGTGTCACCTTAGTGTGATACACAGCTAAAGTGCTTTTCCCCTCCCACTTGTGTCCATCCCCTTTGGGTGTGAAACTCAGAGGACCATGCCATGAACAGGCAGTGCTAAAGCACTGCCCTGCACTAGGAATAATCTGTCTCATGCCTCCTAGAAAAGGGACTGGGATTTCTCTGCCTGCACATCAAACGCAGCCAAGCAAATTGTTCTCCTGCGAGTGCCTTCCCCACTTCCCCACTTCCTCTTCCTGAGGAAAGAGCAGGAGTGTCTATTTCAAGATGGTCTCCTTCTTTCTGTTGACCCTGTCAACTTAATTGATGCCTTGAGGGGCTGGAGGCATTTACAGGCCTGCCCCAATGGGGCTGCAGAGCAGGGTGTGTATTTAGATGGGCTGTCTCCTCTCCCCCTCTGGAGGGTGGCTGACACTTTTCGCCATGTACCTCGTCACGGTGAACTTGATTTTATCAGCAACGGCCAGTATCCTCTCCAGGTTCTGTGAGCCGAAGGTGCAGGGCTTCCTGAAGGGGATCCCGGGGGGCAACCCCTCTATAATCACCGACCCTGGATTGCTCTTGATCCGCTTGTATGGCACTTGCACAGGGTATTTAATCCCCAAGGCTTCACCTGGGAGGGAAGTGAGCACTAAGTAAGCTCTGGCTCCATGCCTACTCCCACCAAGGCACAGCACAGTGTGGGCAGACTGCTCGAGCACCAGGTCAGCATTAGATCAAGGACCAACATTTTCAGGCTGCCTCCACAATGGCAGTAGAGGGGTCCCAGGCACACGTGCAGCAGGCCACCTTTGCTCAGGCACACGTGCAGCAAAGGTGGTGGGGCCAAGGAGAGGCACCATCCTGCACAATGATGCCTATGCACTGCAGTGAGAGGCATGGAAAGCTGCTGCTCTTGGCTTTGGGACATTATTTGGAGCTAAGTCCATAGGCATGTTCCCTCTCTGAGGTCTGTCTGCAAGACTGAGGCTAAACATTTTCTTGTAAGTAGCTGGAAACCTGAACAAGAAACCTTGCCTAGAAAAGGGTGTACTGGTTCCAGCCAGGGCAGGGTTAAGTTCTGCAGGAGGCAGGAGGGGCCTGGCTAGGACCCGGAGGTTATTAGGTCACAATGTTGCTTGGTCTGTTCATGTGGGTGTGGTACCAAACCCTGTATATACTCCCATATATGAACCATGTGCTCCTTGGGGTACTCTTTTTCAGAGCAGGTAGAAGGATCAGAATTGCTTTGTTGCTGTACTGTTTTATATCAGCTTATGATATGACAACATCAAGGGCAACGAGGGTCATTTGGGATGTGTGTTCAGTGTTGCTCTCCTGCCCTGCCCTTGGATGCTACCTCAGGGAATTCTTTAATAATCATACTCAGCCTGTGGGGGGAATGGGAGGACGCTTGTCTCCAGCTTTACACCCCCTTTTTCTCCCTCAGGCTTGTTATAACAGCTTTTGAGACTTTTGAATTTCCTTTGGATGTTAAGAAAAGCATGTTCTTGTTGCTAGCTTTGCCAGGTCTCCTCAGTGCTGCCCACACCACAGGTAGAGTTACAAAAGAGATTTTTAGGAGGGTCCTTCAGAGATCTACCCCGAGGGTGGATAGTCATGGATGGTGGGAAAAAATGGGCCAGTTTTGAAGGTTTATTCTGCTCCAATGGTTTAAATGGTCACCTCTGAACAACTAAAGGACCCCAATAAAGTGGCAGAATATTTTGAAAGAAAAATGCTGTGCCAGTTCCGGAGAGGGATAAAGTTATGTGGTGTGTTGGGCCCTGGCTATTTATCAGACACTGCTCCATACTAGACAGACCTCAGGGGGAGAAGAAGGAAAGCAGACCAACAGGCCACTCAAACTGCAGCTGAACCAGAGGAACAACCTGTGCCAGGAGCACTGGCCCCTGTACAGAAGAAGAAATCCAAGATAAAATCAGTTTGCTTAGTGAGGGATGAAGAGGAAGCAGGACCCTCAGAATAGGAGGAAGAGGCATGGCCAGAGATAATCACCCGATCCTTATCCCTGGGTGAGCTGCAAGATGTGCAGAAAGATTTCATCTGCCAGTCAGGAGAGCCCCTCGTGTCCTGGCTACTCCAGTGTTGGGATATTGTGGCCCATGATATGAAAATAGGTGGTAGTGAAGCCAAGCAACAGGGTTGGATCCCTGTCCCAGGATGTTGACAAGGGCATTGACAAGGGGATTGGGAAGAGGACAGAAGCTCTCAGCTTCTGGAGGCAACTCCTATCAAGTGTGAGGGAAACGTGTTTTCTCAAGGGTGATTTAATAGTGTGCCCAAGCACCGTGCAGAAAGGTATCCAGTACCTGAGAGAATCAGCAGTGCTGGAGGTAATCTATAGAGATTCAAATAAGGAGCAGTCCCCTGTATGAGGTCCAGTGCACACAATCCATGTGACAGAAGATTGTATGGAGAGTGCCATCGTCATACACCCACTCACTGGCATTGATGTCAATGGAAGGAGGAGGACAAACAGTGCTTCCGGTGACTACCCAGCTCCAGCGCTATGAGAATCATCCTTTTTGCTCCCTACTGACCCACACCTTGGCTATGGGAAGACTGTCCAAGACTGTTAACAGACTCAATAGATTTGAGCAAACTAGAGAGGAAGTGTCCTATGCCCCACCAGTATGGACCAGAATCTCTGTCCTTGGGAGCAGATGCCCTGCTGCTTGAGAGAGAGGATATACACCACAAGGTAACCTGTGGTTTTATCTGCACAGCCATGGAGAGGACATGAGGAAGGGGGATGGAAAACCCATCTCTGCCCCAGCAGCATGGGTGAGTGAGTTGAGAAGAAGGACAACCACTGCAGGAAATTCTTCAAGGATAAATGCTGCTCCAGTTACCAATGGGCAAGTCCTCAAGACGGAATAAAAGGGATGATGTTACTTCTGATCCTCTTGAAGGGCCCTCCAGGTCATATTTACAAGAAGTGAGCAAAGACTACCATGACCAGGACTAAAGGGGCCCTGCTTGCAGCCAGGTGAAGGAAAGGATCAATGGCATCTACTGGACTGTGTAAATCCAATGGCACACCAGACCCACAAGAGCAAAAGGCTTTAGTTGACACCTGCACACAATGTACTTTGATGCCTTCAAGATACATAGGGGCAGAATCCATCTCTGTTTCTGGGGTGACAGGGGGAACCCAAGAGATGACTGTAGTGGAAGCTGAAGTGAACCTGACCAGGAAAGAATGGCAAAAACATCCCATCGTGACTGGCCCACAGGCCTCGTGTATCCATGGGCCAGAGAGCTCAGGATGGAGTGGGTGTGTCATATTTCCTGTCAGGCATCAGCCTCTGGGAACACTGAACAGTACAATGGACTGATAAAAACCACATTGAAAGCAATGGGTGGAGGCATCTTCAAACATTGGGATCTACATTTTGCAAAGGCCACCTGGTTAGTTAGCACCTGAGGCTCTACCAACTGAGCTGGCCCTGCCCCATCAAAACCTTCCTCTACTGTAGAAGGGGATAAAGTCCCCATGGTGCATATGAGGAATATGTTAGGGAAGACAGTTTGGATTAGTCCTGTCTCAAGCAAAGACAAACCTATCCATGAGATTGTTTTTACTCAAGGACCTGGGTGTACTTGGCCGGTGACATGAAGGGATGGGGAAACACAATGTGCACCTCAAGGGGATTTGATTTTGGGTTGAGAACCGTCTGTAATGTTGAATTGTACTGGTTGCGAAATGACATTGCCACTGTCTGCTGTAACTACCATGAACAATGAGAATGGGCTGCTCCAGATACAGCAGTCATGAGCTCCTGATGCAGCTTGCAACCAGCTAAGGGCACACCAGGCCTCCTGCCCTGAAATACATCTAGGACGGATAGAACCCACAGTCATGGACTAAATGAACTCAGCAGACATCTTGGAGGGATGGCCATTGACTATGGAAACGATACCTGTGCTTGTGTATATTTATATCTATGCCTCTCTGTGTATATAGTTGGAAGGTGTAGGATTTGGGCATGAAGTAGATGATATAGAACAAGGCATGGATAATGTCCTGGTTCCATCCAGGAAAGGGTTAATTTTTGTGGTAGCCAGGAAGGGGCATGGCCAGGACCCTGAGGTTATTCTATATCACTTCACGTCATTGCTGGGGGTAGGGGAAAGGGACTCTCTCACTTCCAGGGGGAAGGACATTCCTTCTTGTTGAGAAAACGTGGTGGGGAGGGCGAAGCTGTCCTGTATTGATCATTGTTGTGGAGTCTGTGGTGAGCATTTTGTGAATGACAATCACTCTCTCTGTCATACAGTTTTGCTATTAATATTGTAGCTCTTAATATTGTTCGTTTTCTTGTCTCATTGCTGTTTCCAGTCAATTGTTCTTATCTCAACATGTGATCTTTACCTTTTGTGCCTCCAGCTGGAGTGGGAGGGGGAGAGGGGAGCACGTGGCAGTGTAGTTTTAGTGGAAGCACTAAATTGGAGAATACCATTCCTAAACCAGGACAGCTGGAAAAGACCCTTGAATCCAATCCAACCAATTCCCCCAGCAATGCCAAGGCCGCCACTAAACCATGTCACAGGTGCCACATCTACATGTGTTTTAAGTGCCTCCAGGGACAGTGACTTCAGCACCTCCCTGGGCAGTCTGTTCCAGTGCCTGACAACCCTTTTGGTGAAAAAGTTTTCCCTAATATTTAATTTAATTCTCCCCTGGTGCACTACGGCATGTTTTTTGGAATCGTGTTAACAGCACAAGTGTTTTTTACTGCTTTCCTAAATACATCTCAGAAGATGATGTTCTAGAATCCACCTCTTGTCATTATTTATAAACTGCAAAGGAGATCAAGAATAAGGTGATTAACATGAGTCTTTTTCTGTACTAAGAATTTATGCTGTGATAACGTAAAGAGTGAAGCATACAGCCTGGAATAAACCCCAAGAAATTACGTTTTTGATATTCACACCGATGAACTTGCTGTTGCTGCTTCTTAATTCACATTCAGTTCAACTGCTTTGCAAACGTCTGTGTTACCTCCAGACTTTGCATTTGACTGCCTTGAATGGCATTTGACTACATGTGAGCAGACCAGCTGCCCACCTGCATCTGGAAAGGGTTGTTTTCCATATTACAGGCAGCTTTGCAACACTTTGTCTCTCTTGAGACAAGGATTAACTAAGTAATTTCCTTATAAATAAGAAGGTAGGACTTGTGGTCTTCCTTAAAGACCATTGTTTGTAATGAACTTTCAAAGGATGCGCAGCAGTATTCCCACAAACACATACTTTGTGTGTGACTGAGAACGAGTGAAATTCATGTTCATCCCAGTATTATCACTTCTGTGATCTCAGCAAGTCTAGAAGACCAAATGGCTGAAGGAGACACTTCTGGTGTGGACCTGCAAGCACGACCAACCACTCTGCTTTCCTGAGCTCTTCTCCTGTGGAGAATGAAGTACTGCTTGCAAACTGAAATGATGCTGCTGCAGCATCCTACAGGCTCCTTCCTGCCCTGTGCAAGCCTGGGTATTGCTTCCATGCACCATGTAAGCTTTGCAGTTTCAAAGATCTACTCTAATAATAGATTGGTCTACATTTGTGGCATCACCAGAAAAAGGCATATGTTGTCAGGCAGTTGAAGTCAGCAACAGTGCTGAAGTGGAAATGTGTTGAAACTTTAAGAAGGCAGAAATCCAAAATAATCCACCTGAGCTTTGGCTATTAGGAAACTAGAAATACTGTCTTCCTACATATATGCTTTCCACATGTGCTCCGAGAAATACAGTTTGCCTGATGTCTCAAAGTGATTAAAGGGCAATTCTTTTCCTTTCTTGGCTTTAGTGTGATAATAGAAGATGCTGTTGGCATTCAGCTTATCAAGGACTGGTTTGAGGAAAGAGAAATTATTAAAATAACTTGAATGGAAGAGGCATGCATAATATAATGCAGAAGATAGATATGACATTGAGTTCCTTCTGTTTGGTCACACAAGGTTTGCAGTTCAAATTTTTCTTGTTTAGATTTCCCCTGGGAGAAGGGACACATCATTGGCTTGAACAAAATGAATGTAAACCCCAAGAACCACTGATCTTCTCTGTGCTAGAAATGCTTTGCTTTAAAATTCATGTGGCTCTGTGGTGCTGACCTTTTACAGAACTGCACTGGGTGGGGATTGGGCTTTGAGATGATACATGAAGATAATGAGGTTTTGACATGCATTCTGAGCCAGCAATTCCGGGATTTCATCTGTACATATCCCTTAGATGTGTGCTCAGAAACTGTCATCTGTCGCAATCATAATTTTTCTGCTGGTGTCAGTGTGTGCACACAGACATGTATTACTGTTCTGGTACAAAATTATTCCGTAAGTGTCATTGCAGATCAGGCAAAATTAGTTTTTTTAATTATTAATGTTTTCTCCTTTAAGACCACTAGCTTCTCCCCAGTCAGCATGTGTGTGGCTTGATCAGGATGTAGTAGCAAAGAGTTTTATTTCAGTGTCTTTCCTGTGAAATTCACCCACTAAATAACAAACACTTCTGCCTCCTGGGACTCACCTGCAGCAACATCTCAGAAGTCCTTTTTACCCAGCTTGGATCACCCTTTGCACAGGGAGCAGCCTTGTGCAGTTGAGAAGTGAGAGTAAAAATTTGGGCTGCTGCTATTTTGTGCTTCTCTTGGCACTATTCCTGGAGAAACTTGAGTTTGTAAATGTGGCTGTCACAGCAGCTATTACCAATGACACAAAATAATTAAGTTGTGGTTTCGCTTGTGGTGGGGCCATGTCATTATTTTGTAGTGATATGTCTGTGCTAGGAGGAAGAGTGTCATGCTTGATTGTTGTGATGGATGCTTCCAGGAAAACAGGACGAGTCTCTAAAGGCAGGTTGTCTAATACTTTCCATGTGCATGAAATCCTATTGGTTACATGGCAGATCACTAATTGAGCTGTGTGTTGTTTCTTCTCAGTTTTCTGATGAGATGATGGGATGGGCAGCACCCACCTCATTTTTCGCCCTGTTGCTTTTGGAGGGGATAGCGGCTATGTTTGTTATTTTCAGCCAGCCAAAAGAATGCTGCAGCCAGGTGTTATTCTGATTCTTTAATCAAGTGAATGCTTTCATCTTTTGATGACTTGAACCATCTGTGTGAGGTTCCAGGTTTTCAGAAGTCCTGAACACTTTGGGACACAGATGATCAGCAGTGCTGGGAAGCCCTGGTTGATGAGCGCTGCTGAACTGTGCTTCACACAGAAATTATACTGTGAACATGCTGTGAAATCTGGGGACCTTGAGAACAATCTTTCTTTTTCCAGTATTTAAAATATTTTCTGTAGGTTGCCTCAAATAAATCGGATGGTATTGTAGTGTAACTGTGAAATCCTGCTCTTTGGTTCTTAGAGGCACTGGCTCTTCATGTTGCACCCAATTTAGCTTACCAGAGGGAAAAATATCTCCTGTGGCTTGGACAGCAAACACAGTCCTTGTGCTCCGGCATGTTCCTGGAGGGGCTGGGAACCCTGTGTGGGCCAGGGATGCTTCCCAGCACTGTGCTGATGCTTTGCTGAAGTGAACATGATCTTGAAAAATGCTGTGCTAACCTTCCTTACATTTCTGAGGACCAACTGGATAGAAGCTGGGTTTTTTTCAGTAGATGTTGCTGTACATATGTTGGTGTGTCAGGGGAAAAAATCTTTTTTGACTATATGTGTTCTTAAACCTTAAGGCTGAGGCTTTTTTTGTTTGTGTGTCTGAAGTGGAAGAATCCCATGTCACATTTGGTTTGTATCTCCTGTTAGAGGTGACATTGTGCTCAGTGCTGAACAGGCTGGGGATGCTGTGCTGCACATGACCTGTAGTCTCAGAAGATGAGCATGGAGGAGAACAGCGATAATAGGATATGGAGGTGGGGGAAGCTCAGCCTTGTACCCATTGGCTTGATTGCTGCTACCACTACTCTTCACCTGGAGCGCCCCAGGGAAGGGGCGACAACCAGCACAGGAAATTGGGATGCTGTCTGCTGGTGGGAAAAGCCTCTGAAGCAGCAAGAAGAAATACTGGGTTTTGGTTGAGAGATAAGATATCAAAAATTGATAAGGCAAGAAATTTCAGTGAACAAATAGGGAAGATGGGTGCATGTGTGAACCACAGGAAGGCTTTTGGAGGGTGCTGGAGTCATCTCAGTCAGTGAGCAAAGCTTTTTGCTTTGTGTCAGTGCAACATAGCAGGTCCTGGCTGTGATGGGAAGCCTTAGGGGATATGATAATTAGAGAAAAGTAACTAAAAACTAAGACATAAAAATAGTAAGAGTTTTACCAGCTCTATTGGCCATAGGCAGGCAGCAGGGAATGTGGGTCACACAGTATGAGTTAGGAATAAAATCCAGGTCTGTTAATGCCCCAGGCCTTTCCATAAACACCAGACCATGACTCTTTCCTTCAGCACATCTTGGATGGGAAGGAACCTCTATTTTAGGTGAAAGACCAAGCTCTGCTCAATCCAGCAGCTAATCATATTCTCCTGCTTTTTGCCTTTGCCAGGTGCAAGTTCTTCAGCCTCACAGAAACACCCGAGGACTACACCATCATAGTGGATGAAGAGGGCTTCCTAGGTGAGTGTCAGCGTGTGTCACTTTGATATCCAGGCTGGGGGAGGGGGAGGAAAACTTGTCATCTTGCTAATATTATAAACCAAAGTGCTTGTAAAACAGGTCTGTTTGTCAGTGCTGGTAGTACAGCTCTGAAAGGTGCTTTGATCACTTAAGCACACTGTCTCTGCTGCTGTGCTGTACAAGGTGATTCACACAGTGAATATGAATATATTTGAATGCTGAAAAAGCAGCACACGCAGGTCTTAAAGAGCAGTTTAAGTGTGTTTGAAAAAGCAAAACCATCTGTGCATTATCGTGTTTAGGTTAGACTCGATGATCTCAGAGGTCTTTTCCAATCTAGTTGATCCTGTGATTCTGATTCTGTGTTAAAATGAGTTGGCCTGTGTCCCCAAGCCTCCAGAAGCACACCACATCTTGGATCTCAAGCTTCTTCTACCAACTTCTCTTTCAAAGGAGCACTTGAAGATGAGTAGTTTGTATCATCCCCACAGCCAGCACAGTGCTGTGGAGTTGTGAATCAGCTCCTTTGGCTCATCATCAAAAGTGTTCTTACACCCAACTCTTCCTGTACTAAGTGTGCCATCTTAGCTTGTGGTGGTTGAAAGGGTCAAAGGTGGAGTCAGCTGTGTGTCACAGAAGGTGATTGGCAAGTGCTTGACAGCTGCAGAGTTTTGGCACTGGGCAAGTGCTGATGGAGGGAATGGTTTGTCTTTGTAGATGGAAATAGTTTGTAATTTTATCATCTCTGAAGGTTTTGTTTGTAGCAATGTTATTGAGGTGGTGGAATGAGGAAGTGTTGGGCAGCTATTATTACTAGTATTGTTCAGTCACTCCTTTCTGTCGTTGGAATTAAAAATCTACCCAGTTTAAAGGTTGGAGAAAATTCATTAAAATATGAAAGAAGATGGTTTCTTTCCTGACTAGGAATTACCTGTTGAGAACCTTTTTGTGGCATTGTAGTATCCAAAACACAAGGAGAAAACTTGAAACAACACTGTCTTTATTTAGTACAGAGTCAAAGATCAGTAGCCTTGCTGAATTAGTCCCTTTTCTGTTTCAGGAATACTCAAACGTGTAATAGTACGAACTACATTTTAGAGCAGTAAAATGGGAGCTAAAGATTTTAATAAATAAATCACTGCGTTGAGAATAGGTAAATGGATCTTTACAGCTATAGCTGTTTATAATTTAGGAGTTAGGGCGTTTGGTAGAAAGTCTATGTCATGTGCTTTTGCTCCCAAAAGAGGAGGTTGCATACAATTGTGCTGCCAGAGTGTCCCTTGTGGCATTTGTTCAAGGGGCATATGCACAAGAATTTTACTACTATTGACAGTATCAGCTTTTTTGTTATCAGTGGCAACAGGGGAAAATCAGTTCAATTTGGTTGTTCCATAATAGTAGGATACAGAGCTTCCATGAAAGAGCTTTGTTTAAAGAAAAGGCTCACCAAAGTACAAGAAAGTTTTTGCGGTTTTTTTCCAAGGGGCACAGTGCATGGCAGAGCAAGAAACCCAGAGATTCCCATTCTCAGGAGGGAGTCTATGTCACTGAACTGTGCTGTCCATGCAGGTGGGACATGCTGAGGGCATGCTCACCTCCAGCATTGCATCTGTGTCTGAGATCTATGGCACTTGTTTCTCTGTCCTGTTGGCACAATGCACATTTCTCAATTCAATCACCGGTGGGAAGTTTAGATTTCAACCACCCCTGTATGATCCCCAGCAGCCACATTGCTATTTATCTCTCTGGAAATTATTCTGACTTGAAACAAGCTCAAGCAGTGACCTTGCTCATCCGTAGTGGGGGATGTTGCACTGTGCACCAATGGCTTGTGCTTGGAGCAAATCCCAGGTCTGGCATGATCAGTGTCCTTGAGGAGCTGCATGTCTCACTGGTGCCCAGGTCATCTCTGTGAACCAGGCAATGCTGCTGCACTTCAAAGCAGCAGTCCTCTCTGCTTTGACCTTCTGTTACCTTGGCTCTCACTGACACCTGAACTTACTTCTGGGAGTCATGGTGCCCATGTACCTTCCCTTTGGCCTTGGTTTTGGCAGCATATAACACCCCTGTTTTCACAAATACACCGTGTGAAGTTGGTATTTTAAATCAGGGCTTTGCAGGAGAAAATATCATGTTCCAGGCAATGCAGGGTAAGTAGGGAGCATGCTGAGGTCATCCTTTGCTACCACATGGCATGGAAGCAAGGTGCAAAACTCAACCTGGCTAGAAATGTTACAATGCTGGCAGCTTCATCCCCTTTTCTGTGCTTTTTCCTAGGAAATGGTGATGTGCTGGCAAGACCTGTGTGTACTGCATCCTGATAACTTTCATACCACAGCCCATATTCTCCTTTCTGAATTGTCACCACCACATCCAGAGCTTCATCTCAGGGTTAGCCCTGTCTGCAGCTGTTCCATCCCTGTTCCTCAATTCAGTATTTTCATGGCCTGAAGCAGTCCAGGATCTAACATACAGGATGCCCTGTAACAGTAAAGGGGCTCTGCTTCACTCCCTGCTTCCCCTTACAGTCTAGCTATATTGAGGAGCAAGCTCACTTTACCATTGAATAGCGTGTCATCAGCCCAATGGGTTCAACAGAATCAAAATCTCCAAGAGTTCCAGCATCCCACCTTCTTGCAAAACAGCACCAGTCATGTCTGCCTGGGGTGCATCATCTGCTGCTTGTCCTGAGTAGCCAAGTGCCAAGTTCAAGAATTAGAGGGTGAATCTTCACCTTTGGTGAACAGTTCAGATAGTGAGTCCAGTAATAAGTCTCTTTTTCTTTCTTTCCAGGTAACTGTTTTTCTTGCAGTGCTAAATAAACTCGGTATAAGTCTCTGAAGGGCAGGTTTTTCTGTGTGGAAAATCAGGACTTTTCTTTCTCAGACGCCTGTATGAATTTTTGCCACAGCAGCAGTGAGGTTGTCATCTCCACTGTTAGCCATGTTAGTCCCTTCTGCACATCACAAACATCCCTGGTGGGAAAAGAGTAGGCTTAAGAAATATTGGCACTTTCAACAATCCTTGAGGTTAACACTTCAAACATACTGACATGCAGTAATCGTTCAGAACTGTTTTGTCAAAAAATAATTCCTAGGCTTGTTTCCCTGAGAGAAGCAAGTAAGTCGGGCTGCTAAAGAAGTCATGATTTCTTTTCCCCAGAAAATGTCTGTAGTGCAAAGCCATAACCTGTTTAAGTGTTCATTATGCTGAAAGGGAACAGCTACAGCTTAATTCTGTGCTTTAATTCCCTGGTGGTGAGGTGGAGATTATATCTGCACAGAACCAGTGGCCGTTTCTTGGGCTTTGGCTTGTTAATAAGGAAGAATTTTATTCAGCAAATAACACAGGGGGACAGTGCATGGAAAGCTCTTTTCCTGGCTGATACTGGGATGATTTAGCAGGAGTTTGGCCATGAGCCCTCCCACATGAAGACAAGTGTCTCAGCTACTGGGGTGCTTTGACAGCCATGTACAATCCTGACATTTATCCCCTGCTGCAGAGCCAGCACATGGCAGAAAAGTGGAGCGGTTGCTGCTCCCTGAAATACAGGAATATTTGTTTGTCTGGTTTGCTCTTTTTCCCAAAGTTTGGCTGAAAGCAGGAGCTGGCTGTGCATGGTGCAGATATGCCATAGCCCCTGTGCTCTCTGCATAGCCTGTCCCTTTTCCAAAGGACAGCAAGAACAGACTCCCTATCTCTGGGCAGCTGTATGAGCAGAGCTTCTAGCCTGTGATCTTGCTGATCCCCATAGTCTCTGTTCATCAAAGGTCTTAGCTTTCACACACTGAAAGGAGAGCATATGCCAGCACACCTGGAGATAGCCATGCTCTTGCAAACCCTGTTTATGTGCACTGGGAATCAGTCACTGGCATTTCAGTCCTTTCCTGGAGATGTCATTTGAATAAAATAATAAGGTTTGGAGGTAGCAATGTTCCTCCAGTGGCACTTCCAACAGCCGTAACATCGCAGCCTCTGTACCATGTATCCAGAGAGCCTTTTATTGGAGGTAAAGGAGGAGTTTAAAGGGAATTCTTTTTGGTTTGACTGTCCATTTTCTGTTCCTGGTTTCTCCAGCTGGTTTGTCTGCAGTCCTTTTTTGTCTTGGAAGTCCACCACTTAAGTTTAGTGATGGCTCTGCTTGGGTAGATTTCAGTGAAATGCCATCCATTCAGCCTCCCATTCTACAGCAGTTTTCTGCTTGAACAGCATAGTGAGAAATGTAAAACTTCTACTCTCAGTCAACCACGATTATTCTCTAGAAGAGTATTGAAAGAAGAGCCCATCCAGTGCCATCTATGGTCCATTTGCATGGAGGTGAGAGATGACGACAGTTTACCCTTGGGTATTGATTTGTTTCATTATCTCTTGAATTCCTTGAAATGAATCTGAACTGTTTGATAGTGACCTGCCCAGAGTCATCGCCACTATGACCTGTTTATGTGCTCTAGAAAAATAGGCTCCTCTGTGCTATCATTCCCATGACAAGACAGTCTCTTTGCACCTAGAAGGCAACAATTCTACATTTTGAGTTTGTACCCTATTTATGATGGAAAGAGAAGTCTCCCTTTTTGAGATCACTTAGAGGTCAGTGAATGGAGTTTCAAGGCTTTTTCTCCATTATGTGGACAACCCCATGCCTTGTGGCTGCCCCAGCCCAGTCTCCTCTGTGACCTTGGCAGCTGTTGAGTTGCTCCGCAAACATCTGCATAAATGGGGTCTGAGATAGTCTGTCACCATGGGAAGCTGTCCTGAAGATGGAAGATTGTTAGCAACCCTAAATGTTGCTAACATTTTCAACATGAGGTCACTGCCTTCCCACTTGCTTGGTGTCCCTTGCATGCAGTCTTTCATGTAGGCAGTGAACTTCAAAGGTATCAGACGAGGAGAAAAGGAATCAAATGCTGGGGTAAAGGAAGGATTGAATCATTGTGGTTTTCAAGTTGGTAAACATGCATTGGGGTAAGGAAAACACATCACCTTCATGTACTGTGATCTTCTTTCTCCTAGGATTGGCAAGCCCATTTTGTGTAGGTCACTGCAGTCAGCAGACCTTAGGTCCTGACTGATGTCTTGTGGATCAGAACCAGAAAGGAAAGGCCATTTCATTTCAGTACTGAAGCAGCAGTGGGAAGTGTCCTTCTCAGGTGCAGATCCCCCATGTGAACATGGAGCAAGACTCTTTGTCTCTCTGCACTGAGATTCATCTGCAAGATGAAAATGACAGTCCTTTCTTAAACCTTCTTTGGCTGCCTCACATGGCTAGTATCTTCTCTGAGGCCAGAAATCCATTCATTTACACATTTTTCAGAAGGAGAAGGCTCCTAGTCTCAGTTCATACTTCACAGTAAATTACTCAGTACATTAAGAATAATGGAACTCCTTGAAAAATCTCAGCTAGTTAGAATGGCAGACAAATTTTCATTCAAAAAAAAATAAAAAAATAAAAAAAAAGGATTAAAAGAAAAATATCACCTTGCTGGCAGTGTTTTGTTTTGATAACCATCATTCTCAGACAACCTGTTCCCTGTCTGACCTTGAATTCAGTACCATCATATGCTTTAGAACTACATTGAGTTCCTGTTTCAATAACATGAAAATGGTAAATTGCTTTCAGTATCATCTCTCTTATCCTGTATATAAAATGGGCAAGAAATCAGCTTATAAATAAGTCAAAGCACAGAACCCATCTAGCTGGGAGCAATCTTTAACCTTATTTAAAGGTACAGAGGGAAACAGGCTAATAGTTGCATGTAGTTTTCTGAATATTGCTTCTGTAACTATGCTTTAATTTTTTATTGCCCAGTGACTAGGCCTTTGTATCTGAGACACAGTGTGTAATTTGCTTGCTGACATTTATAGTGCTAGATTCCTCCCCTGGACAGCCAGGAGAGCCTGTGGTTGCTAGGCAGAACATGTTTTCCTCTACTAAACCTGTGTACAATCACTCTCTTTTGAATCTCTGCATTGGCTAGACTATGCTGTGTCTGGGGTTTTCGGGTTTTTTGAGTAGTGTGGTATTAATGACCTAAATTCAAATTAAAACATGGGGATTTGACTATTGCCTAATTAAAAATATATATTTGGTTGAGGAGGTTTTTCCTGCAATGCATGTCTGTTAATATAGATCAATAATAAACATTTTTGGGGTCTGGGATTACATGGGATTTCTGCCCTCTCCTGAGAGGCAGTAGGGTTTGGTTAGTTAAAGCTTTTTGGGGAATGGAAGGGAAGGAAAGATGAGAAATATGTAATATTCCAAGCTCTGGTTTGTGTCACCTGGGGAAAGGTGCATTTTACCTTTTCTCTGAGCTTGTATGTGAGTGGGTTTGCAAATCTTGACAGCACGTAATATTCCTTGTGTTTGTAACCTGCACATAAAGTCTTTTGGTTCAGTTTCTCTGCTTGCTCCTATTTAAAGAAGTACTGCATAAATAATACATATTTTTCACTGTTTCCTCCAGCAGATGGGTGTGTATTGATATCTATTTTTGTTTCACAGCTTGTGGTGAGAAAGCCCAGACTTCTCTTCCTGAATCACTTGACTGGCCATGATTTTCTCCTTTAAATTTATTACATCCTGGCTGCGTCCTAGCACTTTTCAAAGTCCGAGATAGACAAGCAGGTAGATACCAGGGCTTATTCTTATCAACCCCTCTCAAAGATGCAGGACTTAGAAAGCTTTTCTGGCTGAAATGATGGAGTGATTTACCGAAACTTTAGGTTGGTCTCTAAGAGCAAGATGCAGCTCAACAGAGAAGTAGCAGCACTGCTTATTTGTTTCATTTAGAGAGCATTTGACCCTCTGCTTGCTGTTCCTCTGCATTTTATTCTGAAGAGTGGGGCTTGAGGGGAGAGGGTGGCTTGCCTTGTTTGTACTGGAGCTGGCCATATTCCACTATGGCTAACTGTGCACCCCATGGCAAGGCTGAACACATTTTGTAAGACTTTTTGAAGCATTTTTATATTGTAAGTGCTGGTAAGACTGGAATTTGTCATCTTTTCTTGTTTTTGAAGTGAATTTTATTTGGAGAACACTGTGAGAGATGGGGAAGTGTTTTTGCCCTCCCCACCCCAGGTTGAAAAATGAAGAACAGGGAAAGCTGTGACACGAGAAATCAGTGATACAAGCAGGGAATGAACTCCTTTTCCCACGGCTGAAAGCATTCGACCACTAGTTCCCAACCTTTGCTAATTGTGAACCTACTTTAAGTTTAAGCCATACTTTTCTCAAGTTCATGACCTGGACCAACAAGTGGATTTCCTCCACCTTGGCATCTCATAAATGCTGTGACCTCAGTCTAGAAGTGGAGGCTCCAACAATATTTTTAATAAAACCAGTCTGACATCATCTGCAAACAGAAAACATCTCTTCTGTGGTAATCTGCTTCAAAATGCCTGTGCGCAGCACTCTGCAGGCTCAGTCTCTGAGAAGATCTGCCAGATGTTCTTGTCAGGGCAGGAGATAGCTCAGGTTTCCCAGGAATCAGCAGTCATTCACTGAGGTGAGAAAATTTCTGTTCCTACCAGACTTGGAGGATTCTCCTAATCAGGTGAGACTGAAAAGCTAAACAAGTTTAGATCCTGTCTGTATCTAGACAGAAGCTCTCAGAGGTGGCATGTTTTGTGCACAAAAACCATGAACTTTCTTTTCTCCTGGTACCACTGATCAGTCTTTTCCAACTTTCTGCCTGCCTTGGTACAAAGTCTCCAGAGCTAACGATGGATCAAGGGTAGCTCTCATAATCCCAGTGCAATGTGTCTAATTGTTTGGTTTTCACTAGAATCAGTTGAATTCCATGTATCTAACTCTGGAAACACAGAGTGATGCATGTGTGTGACTCCAATAGTTCTCTCTTGAGGGGAATTAGCTTGATGCTTTGACCTAATTCTTGTGCAGTTAAAACAAAAAGAGGGGGTGTTCTTTCCTTTGTATGCAGTATTAAGTTGATGGTGACACACTAATCAGCCATCATCTTTGGGCTTTTGGCCTGACAGTCACAGTCTGTCTTGGATCTGTGGAAGGCTGCCCTGTGGGCAAGTGAGCCTTTCTCAAGTGAGCAGGTTTGCTGCTGCAATGAAAAGGTGAAGGGGCAGGGAGCCAGAGCACCATGGTGAAGTTCCCAGGTCTGCTGCAGGCTTTTCTGCTTGACCTTGGACAAGTCTCTCATTGTCTCTCTGTTTCCTCATTTGAAAAATAGGGATAATCCTATTATATCACCTCTTAACAGGCCTCGTAAAGATTATGTGTGAAAATGTTTTGATAATGTAACTGGCAAGGCCCATGGTAAATAATAATAATTGAGGTAGCTTCTGTCCCCCAGGATTCCATTTTACAATGGGTGCACTTGCAGCCTGCAGAACAAATCATCTCTTTAGTGGAACAGATTGGAGATTATGGTGGGGAAAAAATACCCTTTATGAAAAAAGTTACATAATCTTTTAAAAATCTCCTATTTTAGCATTTAATCTTGAACAGGATTAGGACTCACAACATCAAGGTTACAGTCATATAGTTAGGTATTTAGTGGCTTCATCTTAAAGTCTTGTTTGGAATGTAATTGTTTGCTCTTCTCTGTCCTCTCTGTCAGTCCAGTGAAATGTTATCTAAAGTATTGTCTTTTTTAAAAAAAAAAAAAAAAATATTCTTTATGCTATTTTGTTGGAAAATACAGAAGGAATTGGAATTATGAGTTCAACTGTGTTGGTTCTGATTTTGATGGTCTTTTATTTCTGTGGTTTTGGTTTTTCAGTGGAACACACTGCCTGCATCCCCTTGCCGGAAGCAACCAGAGCTGGCAATGTTGCCTTTGACTGTCTGAGCTATGTCCTCCCCACCCTTGGCTTGCAGAGTCTATGAACAAAGCCTTTGCCAAGAGTTTTTGAAACACAGGGAAAGTTTTATCAGGAAGTGGGAAATCTGCTGATTTCTGCAGTTCCTGTTACTGTACTGTCAGAGGCAAAATCCTCAATTCTTTTGGACTGTGGATCTCATTTGTTTGTGAAGCAGTGAGTGGGTGAGGAGTGGCTGTGGCAGTGCTTTCCTGCCTGGGAACAGAAAGCCATGGCTGACAGGTTGGGAAGGACCCAACTCTTTATTGTGGCACAGAGATGGTATCAAAGTCTGTGCACTCAGGAGGCAATCCTGCACAGGGTTGGTGTACCCATAGCCATGCCCTGAACACATCTTGAGCCACACTTTTAATCCTCATTGCTTATAACTTAAGAAAAAAGCTGATTTCTGCTCACTTCTTCATTCTCATGAGCAAATGTTAGCTTTGGAAATTCATCTGGTTTTCATTTTCCAGATTTGCTTATTATGAGTGGTGTGTTACCCTGTGAAGAGGAAGAAAAGAGAGCAGCCTGATTTCCTAAGAGCTGGCCAGAGCCTAACCGGGATTTGTCTTCCTAACCCAGCTCTCCAGTGAGAGTGGACATAATGGTTATTTTGGAATCTACCTTACCATTTTTAGCCAAAACATAATAATGATGCTTTGTTTTTGGAGTGTATTCGTGCTTCCTGTCTTACGATACCCCTGTGAGGTAAGAATTAATTTTTTTCTCCCATGTATGAGGAAACTGATAAAAAAGGGACTAAATTACTTGACTCAGGCCACATACACACTTTATGGACAGATCAGATTTTGCCTGAACTAAAAGTCCAAATTGTTATCTACTTGTATGCACTTCAAAATCGGACTTATATTTGCCACTGTATTCCAAAGACCTGAATATCTGTGCTAAGACACTACTGTAAAGCCACAGTCTCCTTATGATCCTCCCAATAGTCTGTTGTGAGTCCCTCATCCCTCTGTGCCCATGGTCAGGTGGGAATTGAGCTGTCTCATTATAAGAACTTCTGCGTGTTGACTTGACTTTGTTGTGCAAATCCTTTTATTGCTAGGTCAGTGTCTGGCCTGGCAAGAAGCTATCTCTTTCTCTTAGACTCAGACTTCAATATTAGTCTGAGGTTTTTTTCCTGCAGCAGAAATCACAAGTAGAAAGCTAAGAAGGAAGGCCACCTAAAACAGATTTTCAAAATAGACTTTTTTGTGTATTTCACATGATTGCACCAATCTCATTGGAAAAACATTTCTCCTTTTTGTTTAATTTTTTAAAAGTCCGTGTAAAAGTGTAACAAGCTTAGTTTTTAGATTGTTGACAAAGTTTAAAGTTACAAGGATTGCAAGAGCAGTAGTTGAAAATGAGACAAAAGCAGAGGTTTCTGTATAAGCATTTCTTATCAGTTCTTGATTGCTCTCTTAATGGACCCGTGTATTGGAGCTCTTTCCTCAGGAGGTGCTGCTGATTTCAGTGGAGAGAAGGCAGTGCTTGTGCATATATGTATGGATTTGCAAGTTCTCCATCCCTAAAGCACTGTGGCTTCAGCCCTTCAAGGAGGACTGATGTTTGTTATCCTAT
This sequence comes from Xenops minutus, assembly GCA_035221455.1. Lineage (NCBI taxonomy): Eukaryota > Metazoa > Chordata > Aves > Passeriformes > Furnariidae > Xenops > Xenops minutus. The sequence continues at coordinate 8,655,338 of JAWWEE010000048.1, read as the reverse complement.
TGCCTGATTGAAAAGGGTAGTTGCATGCCCTAGTTAAATGTTTAGTCCCTTGGAAAGCAGAGGAGATACTTGTCAGAGTCAGAATTTCAAAGCAGAGCTATGTGTTTGTACAGCTTCATTTAATTCCAAGTTATTCTTGGGCTATTTAATTTCCTGACAGCTGCAAAAACAATGTTCTCGCAATGTGCCTAAAATGGTAGAATATTTTATTTGACCATAACACCAATATTTTAGTGAGAGATGAGATTTAGAGACATTTAGCTTAGAGATGAGAAAGTTGAGCAAGTTGCATTTCCAGCTTCCTTTGGCAGAGCTGCGTCTCTCCTGTGATCCTCAGTGCACAGTGCTGAAGGCATGCCCATTGCTCTGCCCCTGCACTTCAGATGCCTCTCATTGTTTTGCTCTGTGTCATCAGTAAATCTGCCTTCCAGCTGCAACCATCTTCTAGAAATACGTTTTATTAGCACAGCAGGACTAAGAGGACTGGCATAGCTGAAGCCACAGAGCATTTCAGGGACATGCAGGCAAGAAGGAAGCAGATTAGATTTACCTTTAGCTAAGGCTTGTAGCTTCTTGGGGGTTGTATTACACTATGGAGCTGCCCACATGTTGCTTCTGTGGTTCATGCACTTAGTACCCAATCAAGCAGTGATAGAAATAAACATACCAGTCAACTATTCTTCCACATAATTTATTTCGTTTGAAAAGGGTGTTAGCATCAGGTTATATTAATGAGATCCTGTCAAATTATTTGTGCCTGTGGAAGCGTTATGTGTTGGGCTTTGCAAACTGATGATCTCTGAATTCCTTTCTGTGACAGCAAGAAGTGGCTGGTTGGGAAGTCTGTGCCCTCCTTTCATTCTTAGACTTCCCTTGAAGTCTTGAATCTAAAAGAAAATAGGTTGGGGTTTTTTCCGCTGTTTTGGTTCCTATTTTAATTCCTTTCCAGAGTTCACAATTCTGACAATTCCCATACCGTTCCTCATCATTGCAGAGCTGTAAGTTCTTTGTTTAGGATCCTGTTCGTATAACGGTGATGCGAAATTGCACTTTTGATGTATCAGATGCTTACTTAAAAGTTTACAACTTTAATTAGGTGTTTGCTAACCTGCATATAGAATTTATCACTGCCTTTCAGATGAGCACTCTGCATCATGTCCTGTAGCACTGACTAGGGGGCTCTTTGAAAGGTTTTTGTATGGATTCTCTATAGCCATTTGCTCTTAGGGGACTGATCCTGCTCAGGCACTGTAATATGATGAAAGAGAGATTACTGCATCTATTGCAGTGTAAATAACAATGAAAACTTACCATCTGCATTAATCTGACCTTACCCAGTTCTGTTGAAGTGTTGATCTGTTTGAAGGAGCTGCGGATGTTGGCTTAGGTTGGCTTGTGGCTAGGTGAGCAGTGCCCGTGGGTTGTCCTCTGTGTAAGACTGGCAAGGATAGGAGATGAGCAGAAAGTTTTTATTCTTCCCTCCTCATTACGCTTGCCCACCAGTCAATAACTGAGGGATTCCTGAATTACAGGTTGAATCCACATTACCATATTAATAGCTATCAGTATACCAATCCACTGCAAAGTTGTCTTAACCCCTTATGAAGCCTCTTCTTTCTTTTAGTCTCCAAGACATCCTCTGTGAACACTCCTAATAGTTTCATTGGGTTTCAGGTGTTGTCTGTTTGCACTGTAGCATGATGATGCCTGTGGTCTTACTCAGTTTCCCTCCCAACAGTTCTTGAAGGTCTTTGAACATCAACTTATTTATCAAAGAACTCTCCACAGTGTCTCCAAGACTCTGAGGAAAGAGAATGAATAGAGCCTTAATAAAATATAAAATAACATAGGTCATGCCAGGTTATCCTGCAAATGTTCCTCCATTGAGAACTGACTGCTTATGGCTGTTTTTTCTTAGAAGTCCACCTGAGGATCTTCACTTTCAAGGACAAATTCTGCCTTTTGATGGGCTCTTCCACAGTTTATCTTCCCTTAAAACCCCATCTCTGACAACTATATTATAGCTGTAATAAACTTAACAGAAAAAATCCAGTTGATTTTCTCAGGATAGGGAAGAATAAAATTCTAAAATAAGAACACTTCATCCCCAGAAGACAAATCAGAAGAGTCACAATATATTTGGGATCATACCTCCCTTTCTCTTTCCCCCTCCCTCTCTCTCTGAATATGCATATCAGTTTGAATCACATAATACATAAATCCAAAATCCTGACTCTCGGAACTAAGTTAGGTGTAAGATGCAATGTGCAGTGGTTTGACTTCCTTCAGAGCAACATAAAGCTTCAAGTTTACTTTGCTTCATAATCCCTCCCCATTCTTTCTGCAAGACAGTGGTAAACATGTGCCCAGTTTTGCTTGTCCATTTTATATTTGGATTTGCTCTCTCTGAGATTTCCATCAGTTCTACCAAAATATTCTCATGTTTATTTTACAAGAATTACTGACCCCTCTTCAGTTCCAACTTCCCTACTTGCACATTTAATGAATTTTTGCTATTTGAATGAACCGTATCTCCACAGTCATAGTCTGCATTTATTGTTTGAGTTGGTTTTGGAGTACATGAAATTGAAAAGTTGTGTAAGAGGTTAGAGGTGACTTCAAAAGTCAGAGGTGTCAGCAGCATGGGCCCTGTGGCCAACAAGCCTTTGGAGGGTCCTGAAAAGCCTGATTTCTTTGTCTTTGTGTCTTTCACATTGCTGAGCAGGTTGCAAGCACTGAATAACTGTTACTCTCTGGAGCCCTGCTGAAGTAACTGTGTCTGCAAGGTATTTATTTCACAGTTGTTTTGCTCTTCTGCTTCCCTGGACTTGGTTATGATGTTTGTTTGCTGAAATGATTTGAGCTGAACTTGTGTAATTAAGAGTTGCCATTTTAAAAGTATATAAATATATATATGTGAAGTTGGTGTATGTATGTGTATACACCTATACTTCTATATGTATGTATATATTCAGGGATGTAGAAGAAAACCTGTCTTTAAACTCTAGCTTAAAAGTGAAAAGTATATTGGATTTTCAATACCTCTACCAAGAGTGTCTGCTAGGACCCAGTGATTCAGGACCACACCAAGTTTGTTTTTGCAGGTGGTGAATTAAAGAGGCAGCTCACACACAGATGCCGACATCGAGAGCTGAGGGCATCCCAGCAGAGCAGGGCGTCCTCAGGAGCTGCATGACAGGTTGTGTCCTGACCTCTTGAGTACTGTTGTCCTACAGCTGAAATCCTCAGTGATACCAGGTTTTAGGTTTGGTGAATTAGGTGTTTTATTTCCTTTAAAAAGTTAGAATTGAGCCTTTGGAGATGTGAGATGAGGATTTATGTGGGTTATCATGTGGATAAGCCTCTGGTAGATGTCTCTTCGTGCATTTTAGCCAATGAACAAAAATAAAATAGCTTCTTGAGCAAGCTCTGTGCTGTTTGCAGCAGACAGGAGTGGCTGCTCTGGTGGATGTTTACCATGGCTTTTCATACTCTAAACAGAGCAGAGATTGTTTTTCCCCAAAATTAATTTTTAGAATTTGTATAAACAAATTCTTGACCTACTGAATACTTTCACTGTGCTGCAATATGTCTGATTTTAGTGGCTTGTATGCACCTTTACAAGGAAATGTGTTTGAGTCCAAGACTCGAGGATAATCCATGCCAGCTTCTCTGATTGTCTCAGATTGTCACTCAGTCAGATGAAACCACAAACTGAAAACAATTTGCTTTCCAAAGTGCAACCTGTTTATCTCATAAACATGAAGTTCAAGGGAACTGAACTTCACCAGCCCCAAAGAAAAATGCTCTTGAGAACAGGAGGTTTAATTGCAATGCTCTTTGTGGAGCAATGGCTGAATCTTTAAGGCATATGCACCTGCCTAACTTTAAGTATATTAAGCTGGGTCTTAGCAAGCCTGTGCTGTACATGGCTTAAATATCCAAAAGATGAGGACCTCTTCCTGTTCTGCCCCATAGAAGCAGGGCAAGGCAGGGCAGTTGGAGGAGCCCAGCTCTTCACAGTAGGGATGGAGGAGGAAGCCATCAGCAGAGACTTTCTTTGTATGAAAGTCTTGTTTTGCAACTGGGTCTGACTTGGGTTCTGTGAGAAGCGGCATTGATGGTCTGTTGGCAGTGCAGAAGACTGGATTTTGAGCAGGGCTCATTCATACAGTGTGTGCTGAAGTTCTCACTGCAGGGCACCACAGTGTTTCAGACCATGTCTGTCACTGATTCTCAGTCCTTCCCCAGCTGCTTTAAAAAGTCTCTCCAGTTGAAAAGTTTCTGGAGGGAAATGTAGTAGGAAAAAAGAGCCTTTTCTATAGAGAAGCCTGTGATTTAGTTTGGTATGGTTTTGATGGCCCCTTCTAGATGGGGACACTTATTGTCAGTTTTCATTAGCTGGGCTCCTGACATAGGATGCAGCCTGCTTTCTTGTTGGAAAAAGTGGAAAGGTGATGCTTTAAAAGCGCTCAGTGGAAAATTGGAAAAAGGAAAGAGTTAAATACTGCTTTTCATCTGCTGCTTTTCATGTTTTTTTTTAATTTTTCGTGGTTTGGTGGTTTTTTTTCCCCTCCAGTGAGCAAAAAGCATCTGGTCTCTTGTCTGTGACCAGGTCTCCTAGTCTTTGCCACAACATAAGGAGTGACAATCATATGGTCCAGGAAGCAAAAATCTGAAAGACTTTTGTGGATTTACCAAGTATGTTTTTCCAAACAGCCATCACACCTTGAAGGTTCTAGGTGGCAAGAAAGGTTTGAACTAAAACTCAGAAGGTCCTTACTGCCAAGGTGAGCAGAAGGCAAAGGCTTAATGTGACCAATTTGCCATATAGAAAAGGTCTTCCTTACTGACCTGCATGTGACTAAGTGAACAGAGGCTCTGTTGCTGAATAAGTGATAACTGTAATTTCTGCACTGCCTAGATGTCCAATAATGCATTGTTTTTCTCCCAGCTTGATGTGGCAATAGACTTACAATATAAGAAGTGGAATAAATCATGCAAGAGATGGGTCTCTGAAGATAAAGAAAACTAGCCAAGTTGCCTTAAAAAACTGAGGGGTTTATTGTATTGTAAAATGGGCTCTTTGCCTTTTTTTTTCCTTGAGTTACCTTTCTTCTTCCCAAGACCCTTATCTTTGTAGATTAGTATGCAAGAATGGGCCCTGACAGGTGTATGTGAAAACCTCCCTTATTGGTCCTTTGTTAACCCTTTCCCCATTTGCTGTTAACCCTCGATTTTTATTGCTTGTGACCAACATCCCCTAAAGCACCTTAAATACCACTGACCATGTGAATAAACTCTCTCTCTGCTTCCCCTCCTGCGGTCTGCGTGTGTCTCTTTCCTGGGACATCTCGGGGACCACGCAGCAGACAGGGGGAACAAAGAGGGAGCGCTCCACCACGCTGTTGCAGCTTCTTTCTTCAATTCTTTAACAGTTTGGCTACTCATGGATTAGAGAGTGTGATGGGTTGAAAAATTGGCCCAATGCCAAGAGCCAAAGGGCCCAGGACAGAGACCCCTAAGGCCCCTCCAGGCCACAGGGGAAGGAGGGGGTGCGGGGGGAGAAGAAGAAGAAAAACCGTGAAACCGAACTTCAGTAGAACTAAAACAGTTTATATATGTATATACAGAGAAGAACAAATAAAAAGACAGAAAAACAAGTTTTCACTTCCCTCTCACCAAAACAACTGCCGTTCCCAAATCTCAGGATACCTCCTCCAACCCAGCTGGCCAATCCGCAGACTCCTACGGCCCACTCCCACAGCAGAGTGACCGCATGGAGCTCCTGTACCCTCCAACCCTGCCAGAAGAAGGATAGCCCCCTGACTTCCAACTCCCCTCTTTATATCTTTGCTAACGTAAAGAAATGAGATGGAATACTTCCTTAGTTATGACCCAGTTACTAGGAAAAACCCAAACCAAAGCCACTACAAAAACAAAACAACAAAAAGAAATAAACCAACAAACAACAAACCCCTCTCCCCCAAAACCCTCATCAACAACAAAGACCATCCCCCCAAAAAAAGAAAAAAAAAAACAAAAAACACCTTTCTTTGTTGTTTCTGAAACCACTGACTGTAAAAAGGGGAAGAGATACAGTTACTGAAATAAATGTCTGACCAGAGCAAGTCTTACCTAAAATAAAAACATCCTTAATGATGATGTACTTATCTTTTCTCCCAGCAGGTGTTTGAAAAATGTAAATAACATGGTAAATAGCATATCACAAGAGTGATATTAATTTTGTATTTGAGTGGCAAATTTTACTCCCAATGTAAGTTATTCTTATAATCCATCAACCAATGCAGCACAAGAATTCTCCCAAATTTATTTTCATATTAAAGTATGTTTTATCTCAAATAATTTACATTACATTGTTAGTGAACAGTTTTCCATGTTCTCTTCACCTATTTTGTATATTTTCTGTCTTTCTATGAGAATATATCTCAAAATTAATTCAACCATTAAAGAAATAATTTTGCAATGTAGATGCTGACTTATACTAATTTATTTTTTCATTATGTCTCAATTTATAGAATGATCAAACTTTTCCATAAGATTTTTATGAGTTGTCAAAAAGACAGGTTACAGTAAGAAAATTCAGTCTTGTGTTTGAGAAAATAAATGAAAGGGGAGAGAAATCATGTCTTAAAGTGCAGCTTTTATAAATGAATCATAAAGAGAATATATACATGTAATCTGTAATGTTATTTTACGAAAATGTTCACTAATCTGTAAGACACCAGAAATTTCCTACCTACCTAAAGTTAAAAAGGTAAAAAGTAAAAATATTTTAGTCAATGTATCTCCTGAATGATAAAGTATCTTTTGTCACATCTAAGACCACATACATTTTAAAAGGAAAATATTCATATATTAAAGACAAAGAGAGAAGCAAGTCTTTCAGAGTATACCTGTCAAAAGCTGACAATACTGACTCCATATAACAGAAATATTGCTTTCCTTGAAAAAAAGAAAAAAAGAAAAAAAAAAAAGTTCTGTAGTTTGCACATTAAGCTCACTGTTTCAACAGAGCTTTTCTATAAATGCATCATGACTACTTGTCCATTTTAAAGGGTATGTCAAACATGAAGAGACATTTAATTTTTCTGTTGCCCAATTTCCTGTACATTTGTAGAAGAATTCTTGGGAAAATAGATAGTTGTACTGATCCAAACTAGAACTAGGACATGAGTAAACAATTAAGCAACATGGAAATTAAGGAGTCCAGTGCTTGAACTTGCTCCCTGATATTCTATTTATCGGCAGAGACATATCCAAGAATTTAGAGACTGTTAAAAATAGGAAGATTTCAAAATATAAAAGCTTGTGATCAGTAAAGTAGAACAAGACAGAAATATCTAACTTTAAAGGGCATTAAAAAAGGAGGAGATTTATGTTTAGGCCATTTATTTAACATTTCTTAGACAGAAGATTTGAGCTTTCTGTATTTACAGAATTATCCTACCTTATTATTTTTTTATTTTTTTGCAAATTAAACACATCTTTAGGGATTTAGAGCTACTAACGTTTTTTTTGGTTGGTTGGTTGGTTGGTTTGGTGTTTTGTTTTTTTTTTTGTTTGTTTGTGAAAAATAAACACAGGAAAATAAGTTTGTGAGACAGATTAGCAATAGCTCTATTTAAAATACAGCTAAACTTGGACTCATTTCACATATTTATGCTTGCCTATTTGTACAATGAGAATTGTTCTAATTTTCCTAATAAATATTAGTACTTTACTAGCCAAAATGTACAAATACAAATTAAGGAATGCATTTTAATTCAGATTTTAGTGCTTAATCCAAACATTAGTTGTTAGAACATACTTATGCTGACTAATGCAAAGGACGTGATCATTCCTTCAAGGTACCGCTATAGAGGCGAAATGCTTTTCCCATTAAAAACATATGGGGAGTTGTCCTGGGTTGCACAAAATTCTGGTAACTACCTTTTCTTTTCTCTTTTCCCCTAATACGACTACTAACTTGGACTGGTCCGGGAACTTCAGGTAAGACTGGTACTATTATCGTCGGAGAAGACTATATCCACAAGTGTGAAAGATTGGAATGCTGATGACTCAGACAATTCAGGTGGAAGCTGACAATGTGCAAAGTAACCACACAAGTGTTGAGGGCATGCAGACCTGACCCCTCAGGCTAGTGTGTTGTTTCTTTGTTCTTATACAAATGACTCAGCTGTAATAAGTCCTCTCTGGGGAAGCATGGAGAGAATTCAGACATAGCCTGAAGATATTAGTCTCTTCTGCTATGATTCTAAGTTTAATTTTGTTGTATTTGTTACATTAATGTTCCACTAACACCTTTTGACTGAAACCTGAATGTTACAACTGGAGCCAGATCAGAATAACGTCTTTACTTGTGGATTCCAAGACTATGTCTAAAAAGCAGCCTCCCTGTGTCACGTTTTGGCAAAGCATTAGTCCAGCCTATGTATGGTTAGCTAGAACTCTTACTCCTACTAATTTTGAATCTTTCCTAATATAACTTAGTATTTCCTGAGCATAACCATCACCCTGCTTAGGGTATTGGTAGTCCAATGTTAATCCACTCACTTTATCTAAGAGTGCCATCCACAAAGAATCTGAAGAGCTTCTCTTTTCCTGTAATGTCCTTCATATACAGTACCACTCCCTCATCTGTAATCCCTATGGTAACACCCCTATAAAGCTGACAGCCTCATAATACTGTAATACATGGATTATCTTTCCTTTAGCATGTTTATGAGATACCTGTTTTCTCAGAGTTGCTTACTAATACCAAGCACTGTGGTTACTCATATTATTTTTTAAGATTTAAACTTCTGTAGAAAAGACTCATAAGACTTCCCTCTGTTCTGCCACTTAGTGTTGATCGTGCTAGTCAGTGGCATTGCAGTCTAATTTTGTCTATGTTATTTATTGTTATTGTGCTGTTTATTTCCCTCCTGACCTTTTCAGATTTGTATTGAATATTGTCCTATTACTATCCTTCAACCCGTATCTTTTGCTCCCTAAATTAATGATACTACTCTTTTTCTACTGCAGCTGTCCCTATTTAGGTTTATAGATAAAAGTTGTGAATGTATTTAAAGTAGTAAAATATACATGTTACACTTGATTTATCACTATCATAGTATTTTTCACGAGAAGCACTAGGTCAGAAAGGCAATATTATGATAAATATTATTCTTATATTGAACTATTCTATTTGATTGCATATTATGGTGTGAAACTGAAGTGGCTTATAAGACGTATCCATTTACAATACAATTGGAAACTTGAAGTAATAACAATAAATATGTTGTTTTCTTTATCATTCACTATACACATACATACCTACATACATTCTCACAATTACAATGACAATAAAACCAATTAACTGCAAAAAAAGTCTTCCTTTCTTTTTGTGCAAAATTATAACATTATTAACATTCAGTCAATTTAATTCCATGACTGCCTAAACTATCTTTATAATTATAATACAACAAGTCTGTTGATAAAAAATAAAGTAGGTGTTAAAGTCCCTGCAAAAAATAAGCATAAGAAATATATAGTTTTAAGCTGATATATCATCTGCTGTTAGAAAATTAAAATTTATTGCATAGAATAAAATAACAAATAGCTTCTATTTTCTTCATCATATTGCATAGGAAAAAACTCTTTAGCTGACTAGAAACTTTCATCAGTGAATGAGCATACGTAAAGACAAATGACAATAGGTAAAGGCTGTTCAATGTATGAAAATATAAACATTTTGATGCACCGTCTTGTCTGTATAGTTATAGGGGCTGTGACCAGTTTATCGTTATGTAGGTATAACAAAAAGTGTGTATTTTACATTCTCTATATAATTTCTGATAAATTTTTTACAATGTATTTTTTTTTGCAGCAGCTGCCCAGGGCACGCCTGAAACCTCAAGCTAGAAGTTGGGTGGTAAAGAACCCTGAGAAACAGGGAAGTGTTTCTATCTTCACACCAATGACTCGGCTGTGATAACCCTGCTCTGGTGAGGCATTAGCACCTTCACAGACAAACTGAGGAGTCATGTCTGCTAATGTGCCATTAGGGACTGGCACAACTGGCAACTGCAATGACCTAGACCATCAAAGATTCCTAAATATCCCATGACTCACACAGTTAAGTCATCCATTGTGAAACTCCCCACCCTGGGGGACATACTGGGCATTCCCACCTGAACCTGAGCCTATATAATCTTTGGGTTTTGGGACTTCAGGTACCACTGGTTGGGTCCAGAGGAGGACCAGAACCCCAACAGGACTGCGATTGCCACTCTCAACAAGACTGCGACCATCTTCCTCACCGTAAGGTTTCCTTTCCTTTTACTTTGTACTCAGGGGGACCATGTGGCGCTCAGCACAGGGGCGAGTGAACATCATTCTGTTTGTGCCACAGGTGCTGGGTTATATATCTGCTTTTTCATGGGTTAAAATATTTTTTTTTCTCTGTATCACTGTATTTGTTGTAATGTTTTTAGTAAATTTGAACTCTGTTTTGAATCTCTCGAGTCAGGTTCATTTCTCCAGTCAGTTTACCTTTAAACCAGCACACATATACATACAAGTTTAATGAGGGAAAAATGCATTACCTCTCTGTCAGAATAGATCATCGATAACAAGCATTTATGGTTCCCTGTAATCCAGAAAAAAATCTAAACTTTAAAAAATCTAAAAATGTAATGTTTCTTGATATAAGTAAAAGTCCTGTAACTTATAAGCAGACCTCTTCTCCCAATCAAGTAAATATTTTGTTTCTATTTACTAAAAATTTACCCTAAAAAGGTAGGTTTTGTAAGAAAAAAAAAAAAACTTTCATTGTGAGAAAAAAAGTTACTACACTAGAATGTCTTCTAACTATTTCAATTGACTGTAGCACTTGTGGGGGAAATTGTGAGATCCCTGTCTTCACAATCAGACTCTTTTTTGATATAAGAAGTACTACAACCTTTTGCTGGAGATTGCATCTTATCTATAAAAGCATTTTTAGTATTTTGTTTTTACTAACATTTATAGCTATATAGGACTGAAATAACTATCTTGAATAATTTTTGAACTATTTTTTAAAAAAATACTGTGAGTACTTGTTTACTCACAACAGTGTGTTTATGATGCAAAATGTCATACAACCCTACTTTTTTTTAATCCCTCCAGGGTAAATGTAAATACTCTTGTCAAATAACAAGACCAGCTCAGGGTACGCTAAAAAGGAAATAAGAAGTTACTATGGTTAACTACATATATTTTGAAAATTACTCCAGAAATGAGAGTGTAACAGGTATTACAGACACAATCCAGAAAGGTTGGAAATCAAATTAATATTAAACAATTTATTTTACTTTCATTGGTGGTGTTTCTGAAGTTCAATTTCCCTGATTTCCTAGAAATGTCAGTTAAGATATATTCTCAGCAGGTTCAGCATGCTTAATGAATTCCTAGGGGAAGCCAGAATATCTGTAGCACAATTAACTTCCCATTCTTATGTAAATGAGGAGTTCCAGTGTCCCTGATGGAAGTCTGCTTTTGGCTACAGTTAGCAAGTGTATGCCATTAAATGACACATAAAGCCTTGAGGTGAAATTTAGGCTTCACTAATTTGTGCTGTGACATGTGCAAAGCTGCTTTAGAGGAATGTGAAACACAGTTTTTTAAATGTACCTGTTAAAATGGGGATTATTACCGCTGGCTAGACTGTAGTCAGCAGTCTGGTTACCTTTGCTTTTCCTTGGTTTTAACAGAATAAGCACACTCTCTTTACTCTTTTTATATCCCCTATAATATTTTCAGTTGCACTTCTTTATTATTACTATCCAGTTAAGATTATTGATTTAAGATGGAAAGATTCCAATAGAGATATTGTACTTTAGGTCATATGTCTGCATTTGTATTAAACTAATTAAAATTCATACTTGAAATTAAATACTGAAAAGAGGAATAAACTCCAAGTCAGGTAAATAAAGTCCATGTACCTTGTAAAGGAAAATAAAATCCCAAATATAAATTTAATCACCTGAGTGAGACAGAACAGTGAGAAAACAATATCCAAAATGAAAAGAATAGTTCAAGCTTTATTGTTGCTAGTAAAGTCCTTTGAGATCTCTGGATGAAAGGCATTCTATAAATGCAAACTATTATTGTCTCAGAGGAAAGAAAGCTATATGTCATTTCTAAAACACTGAAACACAATCAGATTCAAGTTATAACCACAAAATGGAATCTGACTGAATATTTTGAATGCAACTTTAAGTTAACCAGCGAATTTCCTAAATCCAAGTTGGGTTCTAGCTTCCTACTTTTCATGGAACTCATCAACTCAAAATAAGGGAAAAGGCAGAAACAAAATACAGAGACACAGACCTAAACAAAGTCAAAGCACTTATGCAGGCAATGTCAAGACACAAACCTCACCAGTTGCATTCATCAACCCATGATGAATGGATTGATGTATTTACTACTCTTTCAGGATGATGAGCATGGACTCTGCAACCAATAAAAATGTAAACCAGGGGAGCATCTCACTGGAAATGGTTCAGGAATGGATAAAGCTGTACAGACCTAAGGGTGGATGTGCAGGGGAATGGAGAGCAGAGAGAATTAATTGGTGGGGGTAGGACAGAAAATGGTAGCAATGGGGCTGGTCATGTGTAAAATGGGACAAGCCAGTACACGTCTGTCCGAGCCCTATGCTTGGTCACTACAGTCAGTTCCAAATTCTTGTATCTTTTTATTAAATCTCATTAAATGTGAGTCCTCTATGTGGGTGATATTGAAGGCAACACCTTGTCTGTGGCTATGTAAGCACAGCTATGGCTGTGACAGTGTCCTCTTAGTGTGTCTGTGAGACTCTGGGCTGCATGCTAAGCTTAACTAGTGTCTGAACCTGTAAATGAGAAGTGGCATCCCTCAGCCTAGACAGACATCCCAACAGGGATCATAGGCACCAGGATGGGACCCTGCAGCGGCTGATTTGGGTTCACTCCCCACTTTCCTGGTCCCCTCCCCGGGCCACGTGTTCGGCCTGCGTGGTCCCCAGACATAGCAGAGACACGCACACACTGAGGGCAGGAACTCAAAGAGAGAGTTTTTTTGCCCTCGCCAGGCCTTTTATAGGCTTCACAGCCAATAGGATTCAAGGGGAAGGGTTAACAATAGGCCAATCAGGGAAGGATTTA
>JAWWEE010000048.1:8628099-8639391 GCA_035221455.1 Xenops minutus | reverse complement strand
GCACAGGGACAGGCACAGGCACAGGGACAGGCACAGGGACAGGCACAGGCACAGGGACAGGCACAGGGACAGGCACAGGCACAGGGACAGGCACAGGCACAGGCACAGGGACAGGCACAGGCACAGGGACAGGCACAGGGACAGGCACAGGCACAGGGACAGGCACAGGGACAGGCACAGGCACAGGGACAGGCACAGGCACAGGCACAGGGACAGGCACAGGCACAGGGACAGGCACAGGGACAGGCACAGGCACAGGGACAGGCACAGGGACAGGCACACAGCCCCGTTCTCCCGCCCTCTGCTCCACACAAGAGGTGGAAAGGGCAGCAGCCTCTCAACCGGAGTTTTCTCCACGCCGCGAAACCGGGGCGGAAGGAGACAAAAAGCCAAAATCCCTCCCCCAAATCCCCCGGCACTGGGGGCGGGCTGGGGTCGGGGGGGAAAGGGCGAGGCAGAGCCAAAAAGAAAACCAAATAACTGCTCTCCCAAAAGCCACAATACCCGCCCCCCCCGCCCCCCGACAGCAGGGGGAAAAGAACAAAAGGGCCCCCACTCAGCCATCAGAAAAGGAATGCGAATATTCATTACTCCCTTTCGTTGGCCACCAGCACGAAGCTGGGCATTAGCTCCAAGCTCTGGAAGGAATTCCAATGAGGTTCTGAAACTATAACCTATAACATGGTTTCATGGTAAATAGGATTGTGCCCCTGTCTGTGACAACCTCAGATTGGCAGTCATCCACCTCCAGAGCACATTCCTGGCTGTCATGGGTTCTTCAGTAAATTGACCCTATGGAAAAACTCTACAGATAATGTCCAGCTGTATTGAGAAGGAACACCTTTTTCATGAAGGGCACATGTATTGAGAAGTCATAAAAGTTTAATAAATGACAAATATATAGTTAATCAATTATTAGTGCAGATTGCTTCGCCCTTTTTGAAGGGCCATCTCTGCCACACAGAAGAGATGAGGCTGCAACAGACCAGCATTTGGTGTTTTCTCACTCTCTTTCATCCTCTGGGTCAGTTGGGAGTCCTGGGAGTGGAGAGTCATCTCTGACTGTGTCTGGTTCAGAAGAGGTCCACATTTGTTTACCCTAAGGAAGAGGTCATGCAAGTCCTGCACAGACACAGCAGCTTTGTTCTGTGGGATGCTTCTCTTCTATGCTTTCTTTCATACCATGATATCCCATGGTGTTTCACAGCAACAGCGGGGCACAGCAGAGCTGAGAAAGTTAGCTATCCTTTTATTTTTAGGACCCAAGATTTGTAGGTCCAATTCTAATTCTTATAAATTAGAGTTTAGCTGTGTCGGGGCAGCACTTTGGGAACAAAGTGGGGGAGGACAGCCTGGAGGTGAGAGCCTAAGCTAAAGGCATACTGAGCTGTGAGGTTGCTGGTGGGGCTTTGTGCCTGTCTGCCCACAGACTGACTAGCTTGGAAGGAGAGGGTAAAGCAGGGGAATAGGGTTTTAGTCTGCATCACTTTCTAAGTCTCCTTCTCTGGAACATCCATCATCTCTGTCAGTCAGTTCTTTCAGAACTTGTGTGTATCTGAAGATGTTAGTTTTATTTCTTTTCTCAAGAACTTGTGCTGAGTTTCTGCTAAGCCCTGTCATGGGACTTTTACTTTTGATTGCTTGCAATATACAGTGAAGTGACCCTTCACACTTCTTGGTTTATGACTGCAGAAATAAACTTAACGTATTCTTGTCTATACTTACCTTCTTTGCTCTCCTAACATTTCTCATGTTGTGAAAGCAGCCAGAATGCATTTGTGCTTACATCTGTTGTCTGTCTTTATTAAATGGAAATGTAAACTCGTGGGGGCAAGAAACATCTTTTGGAAACAAGTGCAAGCCCCTTTCGAGTGCTTCTGTCTCCGCTCCATTTAGTGCAAGTGATCAGTAAAGACTTAGATTAAAAACTTACCTTGTACAAGCATTTGAAACCAAATTGCATATTAAATCAACTTGCTCCCAGCTGGTGAGGCACACTGAAAATCCTGGTGGCTGCTTTTCTGCGTACTCTCTTCTGTTTCTCTGATTAGCCCCTCAGCTTTCTTTGGGAAATGGAAACCTTTCCCTAGCTGGTGTGTCCTGCAGGGTGGGCAAGTAGAAGGCAAGTTGCAGTGGTGCTTCTGGCTCAGGAATCTGCCCTCCCAGCCACCCGCTGGGCTGTACCTTGTTCACTGTTGTAGTTTGACCTTGGCTGAATGCCAGGTGTCCACCCAAACTGCCCCAGCCCTCCCCCCACCCTGACTCCTTTCACAGGGGGAAAGGAAAAGGGGAAAAAATCCCGTCAAGCCAGGAGTTACTAAAAAAGAACAGTTTGTATTTACACAGAAGAGAAGAGAGAACTAAAAAGCAATGCACACACAACACACAGAGTGAAAGGCTAACAAATTTCTACTTCCCAACAAGCAGAGAAGGGCAGTATCCCGATCCAGCAGCCGTCTGGTAAGCAGCAGCCATCGTGAGAGAGATAAACTCCTCTTTCTGCTCTCTTTTATATCTAGGTTGATGTTATATGGTATGGAATACCTCTTTGGCCAGTGTAAATCAGGTGGCCTAGCCTATGTCCCCTCCCAGGAAGAGAAAATGCTAGGCAGCTAAACCTCCTACAATCTAAGCAAACCCACTACAATCTCCATAAGTTGCAGAAGTGAATGTGGGGTTCAACCCCCACCGTCACTTTCAGGGGCAGAAGTGGTGGCTCTGACCAGACAGAAGAGTCAGTTTGCTCCCTGCTCCCAGCCGATCAGTGTTTGGTTCTTTGGGCGCCACCTGGATGCAGAGGCCATGGGACCGGCGCTGGGCAGACTCGCACAGAGCCCTTGTCCTGGCCCCCCACGCTTCAGGGCTCTTGTACCTTTTAAGTGGTTATTGCATTGGCGGAGTTTAGATGAGCACTGTTTAGCCATTTTCTTTCATACAGACCACTCTGAAAAACCTTTTAACTGGCATTATTTTCCAAACTCTTATAAGAGTGGTTTTGGGTTGGATGGAACAGATCACCTTCTTTTTTTTTTTCTCCCTCTATTTGCATTTCTGTTGATGAGGATTTGTGGTAATGCAAATATTTCTTGTTGCATCTCAGGAGAGAGTAGACACTGGGGGGAAGTTCTTTTCTTATAAATAATCATTTATTCCCCGTAATTTGAATGGAAAGCCACACTTTAGTTGCAGATGACATTAAGGCAATCTGAGAGATGCTTGTAGCAGTTTGTGACAGCAGTTTGGACTGTGCAATACATGTAATCAATAGGCTGTTAAAGAGGCAGCAGACTCTCTGTCACTGGGTTATTTCAAATAATGCATTAAATAGAATTGGGAATGATGTAGGGCTAGCTGGCCCTGTGATAGACTGGATGTATTTTGCCTGAAGATCTCTCAGCCCTATTTTTTTTATTGTCTCCATGGTGTATATTAGAGATGGACACAGCTCTCGTCACCAAACAGTAACAGCTCTGCATTGCATACTATGTACATGTAGGAAGAGGTGGTTATGCCCTCAGGTTCAGTTGTAAAAGCTAGGCAGGAATTAGGAGGAGGGCATATTATTCCAGTCTTAGAGATGAAGAACTGAGATCCAGTGAGATGCTTTGCAGGGTAGTCTGTGGTGGGGACTGGTCCCAGCCCCCAAAGCTGGTATTCTGTGCCCCAAATGGAGCTCCAACTTGCTGGAGCTTGTTTAAAAATACATGTCAGTGAAACAGAGCTCACAAGCCTCTTTGGCTGAGTGCCCATAGCTAATCACTAGAGATTTCACTCTGAAGTCTTTTCAAGTGTCTATTTGATTAAAGGTTCCTATTTTGCAGACCTGAGGCTTTTTATTTTATTCTTAAATTTATTACATATTACTTATACCAGTTAAATATGTTTTAATTCCATCTTAAATACAGTGGGACAATCTTTATGGTAAAGTTGCCCTTTTTTTTGGGCAGCAAGCAGCGTTTGCAGAGGCTCATGCTTGGACGTGCAGCTGGTTAGTTCAGATTCTTTGCAGTCCTGTTGCATGCACTTCCCTGAAAGTCTCTTAAAAGTAAGAAACCAAAGAGCTCTGAAACACCACTGAACTGAACCTCAGTGTGTTATGCCTCAAGGGTATGAGGGATAACCCTGCTGCTCTCACAGGAGAGAGGTTTGGGGTGCCAGCCTGTCACAAAGGTGTGTGCAGAGATGCTGGATCGGAATGGGAATGCATGTTTGGGTCCACTGAGATGACCTTGTAAAAGCCAGCTGGTTTCCCTTGGCCAGACTGGGGGTGTCAGAGTGAAACCTGATTTTTACAAGTTCACACAGTCTGTTTGCTGCTCCCTTCCTTTTAAATTAAAAACATCCTTTTCTTTCCCCCTGGCAGGAAGACCCCCCAGGTATGCTCCCTTTGTGGCTGTGCTGTTCGGGGAAAGACTTTGCTGCGACTCCGGCACAAGTGCTGCAACAACTGCACTTGGCTGTTGGATAAACAATACCCCTCCATCTGTTCAGCTATGGATTCTTGAGGATGCCTTTCCCCCCATTTGCATACATGCATGAGCAAGCTACCACTGTCTCAGTAAAGCCATGTCAAAGGATTCATTAACAAGAGATTTAGCAGTTGTGCCATGTTTGCTTGCAGAGTTTTGATGGTGAGAAGAGCACTCAACAGCAGCAGCAACACTGCTGCCAGTATCAAGTGCCTTTATCCTAAGCACCTGGGGCTGGAGTCTCAGCAGGGAGGAGCTTTGAAATGAATTAGAAGGCTTTCTCCTGAGAACCATGAACGTGTGTCTCAGTTAAGCCTCTGTTTGCTATTTTCCGGTGCTGCAAGTGATCAGTTATTGTAAAATCTCTTAGAGACTCGTATAGAGGACAAAAGCAAGCAAACTTGCTGCTTTTGACACTTGTTTCTCTTCATATTTTCAGTCCTGAATGATAAATGAGTTGTATTTTTTGTGGTTAACATGGAGCATTTGCAGAGCACTGTGGAGCAGAAGGCTCATGCATTCATGTCTTCCTTCACAGCTCAAATAACTTCTCAAGCCAGCTTTTCCAGCAAATTGCTTCTTTCTGAAGTTCATTGTTGAAGATCATAATAGATAGGTGGCAGAAGCCCACAAAACAACAAGGCAGTATTCCCCATGTAATAATATAACTTAGTACATTCGGTAAGTTTTATTTCTCCCCTAACTGCACTACTGTAGTCCAAACCTAGCATTGTCATGCCAGCTAATTCTGCTTCCTCTTTGTCCTGCTTTCCTGTGTTTTTTGCTCATGTTCACAGGAGCGCCCCTGCCAGGCTTTCCTTCCACAATGGGCTGCAGTCACTGCCTTCAGAGTGCTGCTGCAGAAGTGGGATCTGCTGTGTGCCACGACAGCTTTTAAAGTCAAGAAGTCTCTCTCTGAGTTGATGCAGTGGTCTCCAAGCACCTGCATTTTTTTTTCCTTCTGCCCTCTCCCAGTATTGTTTTTGATCCTGTGCGTGACACCAGTGATGGGCTCAGCATGCTGCTTTTCCATCTAGGTAGCCCAGGTTTTGGTTTATTTGGAAACCTACTGCAAGTCAGGGGAGCATCAGTGGCATTCCTAGGTTCAGGGAGGTGGGAGAGAGAAACAACAGAAGGGAGCAGCTTGCTAGCAAAGAAGAGATTGTTTATCAGATTATGTTTTTTGCTGTTTCTGGAACCAGCGCATTTGTTTTAGAGGATCAGCATAAGAAGGGCAGAAGTCCTGGGAGTGCTGTGTTTGTCAGGGAGGCTCTATGTTAGGATTACAGAAGAACAGAGAACCCTTACCTGAGCCCATAGGGCAATGTGATGTGGGAGCTTGTGGTGTGCCACTGAACTGATTTTAATTTCTACATTCAGAGCCAGAGTACCTGCTTCAGTGCTCTTTAGGTTCACAGATAGGAAATAAAGAACAGGAAATATTTCTGGCTTTTGGAAACTTTCTTCTTTTTTTCCCGTAGCACATAGTTTGAAAGCAAAAGTCTTTTTTGCTCTGCCAGTATGACTCTTAAGAAGAAAAGATAAAAAATATGCCAAGGAAGATTTTAAAGGAGCACCAGCAGGCAATGATCTTGCCGGCAGATAAAAAAATCTTCAGTTTTTCCTCAGCATCTCTTTTGTAGTGCTTCCCCCCCCTTTAATTTTGTGTTCTGAGCTATCATCAGTATGAGATGGAGAAAAAAAACAATATTGAGAAATCTAATGTCTGCACAGAATCACAGTCTGTCCCTTTAAAATACAGAGAAGCCTTAGTGGAATTTCTATTCTGGGAATAGTTAATTCTGTTTGAGGTTGAGCAAGAGAGAAGTGCTCACAGGCTTAGCAACAATATTTTTTACTCCATTTGGTTTTTCCTCTAAGGATGTGCCTCCCTCATTTGATGAAAAGTGCAATTATTTATCAATTCCCCACTAAGGAGAAGATTTTGAAGAAAAAGAGAGAGAAAGAAAGAAAGAAAAAAAAAACAAACAAAAAGCCCCAAAGAGAGTATTTGTAGCTGTAGTGCTGTTATATAATAGCCATTATGTAATGCCTGTTGGTGCCAACTAAAAATATACTGGAAGATAACTTCCAATTCATTGAAGCATTTAACTAGATTGATCCCAGGATTTCTGGTTCTGGATTCAACTGCTTCTGCAGATGCTGAGAAGAGCCTATAAGTCCCCTAGGCTGCACAGCAACCTGTTCTGTCTCTTACCTCTCTTCTTCTCCGCTCTTGTTTTTTTTCATCTAACTGGAATTATAGAAATGGTGAATGCCTCTTCAGGTCACCTCTCCACACACACCACTGGCCATGCCATCAGTCCACACAGCCCTTCTTTTAGTATTTCAGTGGACCTTTCAATGTCCATGGCAGACTCTGGGTTTCAGGAAAAGCTGAGCATAAAGCATAGCAGGGATTAGATTTTGCACTTGCTCATGCAGCAGCCATTGAAAACCTGACAGCTTCATAGGCAGTGTTTTATAGGCAGTGTTTTATAGGGAGCCCTTCTCCTGTAGCTGAGCTGCAGCTAAAAAGTACATTGCCTTTTCCACCCTTAAGCCTCCCCTTGAACTGTCAGCAGGACCTGCCATGGTACCCAAATGCTTAGCCCAGCTACAATAGCAGAAACGGAGCAAACTCCCAAGGTGCCTGTACCCAGCCTGGGAGAAGAGGTGTCATGCAGACTGTGGTCTGCCCTTCCTCTTTGTAGCAAAACATCAGTGTGGCCATGCAGAGCACCATTCCCAGAGGGAGGGTGGGCAGCCCAGGCTGAGCCATGCTGTGCAATGGAAGTGCCTTGATCAGGGTTCAGGGGCAATGGCAGCCTCTCTGAGGGAAGTAGACATCAGCTGTGGTCCCCTGGACAGGGTAGATGTGACAGCTGTAGGACCCTATAGACAAAGGGACAAGACAAGCTGGTGAAAAGGAGCAGATGCAGGGTGGTATCACAGGCAGCAGCAAGCTGCACCACTGATAGGGATCCTGCAAGGTTTATTATTTTGTCAAGAGAAGCTCAAATAGCCCTGGCTGAATAAGCCATGAGCAAAAATCCTCTTTATATCCACATATCCATGGTTCCAGTCTGTGTAGAGCCTTACAACCCTGTAAATAACACGATGTGTTGCAAAATTGTGTGAGTGCTTTATTTAAAACCTCATGGTAGTACAGGAGAGGATAAGTAGACCTGTTACCACCAGAGGTGAAGCAACTTCACACAGAGAGGGTCAGAAAGCAGGGTTTGGATTCTCATCTTTTGCTGTAATTGATGTAAACCATTTCTGTTCCTCATTATTGAGAAGTTGTGGTGCTGTTCTATATCCAAACACTAAGACTACAATGTCAGTAGCAATGGCATAAATCTGTATTCAGGTCTGTTACTATAGTAGATTCATCTTGTTAATTAACTATGGTCACAGAGACTAATGCCTTCATTGCAGGAGTAACAGGTGCCATTTTAGGTGAGGAGAGATCAACTGTCCAAGCCCTCCAGGATCACTGGTTTGATCCCCAGCGGGATCAGCAAGGGGTTTTGTTTTTCAGAAGAACAAAGGTTGAATCTGTCTTCAAGACTTAGAGAGCCTTTGTTTTGCATGAATTTACTCAAGAAGCATCTTGTAATTGCATCCAAGCAAGCATTATGTGGATCCTGTGATGCATTTTGCTCTTGAAGGTGCAGACGTCATTAGTACCCATAGTAGGTGTTTTTGTTGCTATTGCTTTGTTATAGCAACAGAATGAAGTATGAATGCAGATAACTTCTGGTTAAATTTGATCGCCTCTGCAGGAACAGAAACATTGACAAACTAATGAACGGAACCACTGGTGCTTTGTGCATGCAATGCCTCTCTGTCAACCACAGTGACAAGGGTGGTTATGTTGTGTACAGTTTTAATAAGGGGAAAATCCTGATAAGTAAGTAGAACTAGGATTTTAGCCGACAAGTATTTTTGTCTGCTTGTTTTTAGCTAAAGCTGCCTACTTTCTGCCGCATGAACATACTTCATGCCCCAGCTCCTGGTCAAGTGAAAGAAGCCTTTCTGCTGGAAGATGCCTGTGTAGGAAGGGCAGTGGGTAGTGGGTTGAGGCAGTGGATCAGGACATGGAAATTATATCACGTGTGATCAAATGTCTTAACCTGTGTGTTGATGCTTGTCTCTGGTAGTTACTATAGTGATGTGAATGCTTACTCAAAATCACAGCAAGTTAGGTGGGTGATAATAGTTTAGCATTCTGGGTTACAGATTTAGGCCTCTAGAACCTCAGACCAGTATGATTTGCTTTCTGTGGGGTAAAATATTGTCTACAGTGCTTATTGCTTTATTTGTATAAAGAGGGAGAGAGAGCCTATGCAAAGGGGTTTTTTTCTGGGATGTGTGTGAGTAGAAACCACTCCATTTCCTTGTGCCTGTGTGTCAGATCCCAGGTGGCCAGCAGCTGGAGAAGAGAAGCGCAAAAGCTGTGGAATAAGGCTTTGCCGCTGCCTCCCCGTCCAGCCAAGTGGAGTTGGAGCAGTACACTCATTTTGGTGTACTTGCCTGAGTGACATCATCAGCATATTAACTGAAGATGTGACCATAAATATTTTAGTGCTAGGAAAGAGCTGGAAGTTTGAAACATTGCATAGGTAACGAGCCCCATGCACATAGGTAACAAAAGAGATGCACAGATGCAAGCAGCATGGCCCATCGGCTGTCCTTGGGAAACTGCAAGCCATTGCACTGAAGGTCCTCAGTCTGCACCCTCTGTGTGCCTTTAATGGGGCCAGTTTGGGGAGTTGAGACTGCTGCATCATGGGTTTGCACGCTCATGGGCAAAATGTGTTGAGAAAGGCATTAATTATGTTCTGAATAGGCACAAATAAACCAGGCAGTACTGTATCAGCAATATTGTGGCGTGGGATTGTTATTTAAAACAGTGTTTCATCTGGAAGCTTTGACCAGCTCTTTGACTGGAAATCAGCTGGGTTTGTTATTATGCCTGTGTTTAAATTGTGCTTTCCTTTAAATGTCTTTAGTCTACATCCAGCATTAAAAATTCACTTAATTTTATAGCCAGAAGATGCCCTGGCTGCTCCTTCTATACAACTGCTTCATCACCAGATATGCCACAGCCATTATATCAACCCCTGTGGTGACCTGCATATCTTTAAGCATTTAAATGAGTTCTGTAAATTAAGCTTCTAGAATTAGTCATTGTAGATTTGCAGCATCATTTTGGTGCATTGCCAAGGACCCCAGTTTTGTAACCATGACTACTATTGCAGGGTTACTGAAAAACATGGACTACAGGAAAGTTTATTAAACCAAAAATTCATCTGCCGGAATGTGAGTGGGTGAGCAGTGACATTGCACCCGCTGTGGCCCAGGGAGCACCCAGGGGAGCTGCTGCTACCAAGGATAGCCTGGACGTAGGCCTCCAGAGAAGAGAAGATACTGTCATCTTTCCCAGCAAAATCACCATATGTATTTCTTGTGTCATCACTTGTGCCTGTTCAATAAATAGCATGCTTTGAGTAGGTGAGAAGGCAGTGGTAGTGTGCTTATTCCCTGAATTGCTCTAATCTGGGGGGGATTATCTCTTCCCAGGAAACGCTGTCCACACTGTAGGGTGTGAAACTGCAAGAGGGCTGATCCTGTAATAAAATATTTGGAATTACAAAATCCCTTGGTACTTTCTAGTGAGATCGATGGTCATGAAGTGTCATGTTT
The DNA here is from genome assembly GCA_035221455.1 of Xenops minutus. Lineage (NCBI taxonomy): Eukaryota > Metazoa > Chordata > Aves > Passeriformes > Furnariidae > Xenops > Xenops minutus. Next base: position 8,629,210 of record JAWWEE010000048.1, on the reverse strand, counting down.
GGGAGATTTTTTTTAAAACCTAAGCACTGAAAAAGAGGATGCTGTGGTTTTCCTCCAGCAGGGAATATACAACCCAACTCTTCTCTGCTGTTTCTTCTTTAAATATAGGCCTATTTTGTGCAAGGGAAAGTTCCTGGCCCTTGTATTCACCTTCTTTAGACATGTGGGGAGTGCGGTCTCTTCTAGATCTGTGCTCTTCTATGTCTTGAAAACCCATTCCCCTAGCTCTCCTCCCCCTCCCCCCAGTGTCTTCTAGGACATGCAACATGTATATGTGAGTTTGCTTGGGAGCTCCTGAAGAAAAGTGCATTTGGTAGCATCATCTGATGTGATTTTCCCCATGTTGTTGATATTTGTGGATCTTTCTCTTGTAGTTGTCTCCATTCCTCAACCTCACCTGATTGTTTCACAGGGGCTCAGGACCAAAGTTTACCTCCTGACTGAACCTCCTGTCCTCTGGCACATGTCCTGGACTCTCCTACTGAATCTTTGAACAAGTCAGTGCCAGAAATCATCATTTCACTGGCCCCTAATGGAAGAAGGGTCCAAGTTTTGAAATGTTTTTTTACAGTCCTTGGTGGGAGAAGGAATTCAAGGGCATGATTCTTAGCTCCCCATCATCTGTGCATGCACTTTCTCCTGCTCTGGGCTAGAATGCTGATAAACAGGCTTCCCAGCAGTGTGCTTGTCTTAGTTCGAGGGGAGAATTAAGATATCTATGTTGGCCAATAAAATAATCCCTCTCAGTTAAATTCAGAAACATAACTTTACTTAGGAAAAAAAAAAGAAATATATATGAAGGATAACAGTTCTTAATCACAATACACAGATATATATATATATCTCAAGAAAAGAACCAAACAACAACAACAATTTGTAACAAACCCCTTCACCCCCAAACAATAAGGCAAACAGTCAAAAAAAAGAAACAAAACAAAACAAAAAAAGGGTCCTTTTGACTACCCCCAAAAGGGAGAGATGCAGTTATCTCCACGGACAGCAGGTGGCGCTGTCGCACCCCAACTGCTGGCTGGTCTCTCAGGGTTGCAGTTCTATTCACGGACAGCGGGGGGCGCTGTCACGCCCGGCCGGCTGGGCTCTCTCTCCCGGG